>JALCCG010000225.1:0-34812 GCA_023212695.1 Sporisorium sorghi | reverse complement strand
AAAATTTGTGAGTGGAGGGGGACTTGCCTGTTTTGGCCCAAATTTTGCAAGTCCCCCTCAATTCCACACCTACGTGAATTCCACATCTACGTGATACACGTTAGAGCGGTTTTCAAGCATCGTCTTCTGTTCAGAACTTCTTTCCAAGGCGTGCCGTGTCTCTGTGCGACGATCGGAACGACACTGTGACTACGAGTCCGCGAGACCAGGGAGCAGTGCATGGAGCGGGCCTCGACTCGAGCCATCCTCGCGCTACCTCCGCGACCCGAAAAGCCGTCCGGTACAGCCGCCCACACCGCACAGTTGTCGCTTCCCAAACGCTCGCACAGTTGTGAGTCACGCCGCATCCTCGCTTCAGCACCCGCACGCACGGTTGTCGCTTCTCCGCCCCCAGCAGCTCGCCTTTCTTGAGAAACGGACACCCGATCTCGCGAAGCAACAGATCCGATCTGTAGTGATTGTCCCACGATAAAACCCTGACCGCTCGGCTGGGTCGGCTAAACTCGTCCTCGCTTAAACATGAGTCTGTTGCGATCAAAGGTCTCTCGCTCGCACGCGCTCGCTAGCATCCCCTTGCATGTGTATCGTGCGTTGTTCGGGCTCTTCCTGTCGATACTCAACGTGGGGGCCAACGGATGAATGACGTCGAAAGACGCCGTTGGAGCGTGATCTTGCGTCAAGGCGAGACGGTGAGAGCGTCTGATCGGGAGCGAGCCGGCTGTATGCTCGTGAATGTGCGCGAAAGGTTGCTGATCAACGGCGTCTCAGGTTGAAGATTGCTTCCCGAAGAAAGGGTCAGCTCAGAGCAGCTCGAGTGACACACCAATCCGACCAGGTTGAGGGCTTCACGGTCGCCCTGCCTTGCAGTCATTTGAGCGCCAAGGCGAGCATCAAACGCAGAACGCAGAGGCAGAACGCAGAGCTTAAGTCAGGCTTGGCTGCGCCGTCCAGTTACAGAGTCATCGAACCCTTGTCAAGTGAAAGAAGCTTGAGGAGGGCATGTGCCGTTGCTCGAACGAGATTGCACTGAGCACTTAGGCTCGATCCATCGCAAGCCATGCCATTCCAAGCATGGAGCCTGCGTCCACGCACGTGCCTCCGACGCAGTGCAGCCAGCATTCCTGACAAGTCACGCACCATCTCGACTCTCGACCCAAACTCAAAGGCAGGCGCGCACAGACAGACACAACCAAAGCTTTTGTTGTTGTTGTTCGCAATCTTTCGATTTTGCTTTGCATTTGCAAGGATAGAAGATAAAGACTAAGCAGAGGAGGATACTATGCGATGAGGGGAGAGAGAGAGATGCTTGAAGGAAAAGGTTTGCCAACCTGAAGAAAACGCGCTACGCATCCTTTTGCTGAGTGTGAGTGTGTGATTAGTGGAGAAGGAGAGTGGGTGTAATGCTGGGGAGGGAAGGAGAGTGTTGACGGTGACCATGAACAGATGCTGAGAGACAAGACATTGCTACTGATACTTTGAGAGACTGATGAAAAAGAAAATCCGGTGACCGACGGTTGTCCATCCTTCTACCAGCTGTGCTGCGGCAACAAAGATGCATTGGAGCAAAGCCGATCGAACACGCACCAGGCGCATCGATCGAGTTCACCCCACCATGTGCATCTGCCGCGAGGCCACAGCTGGTGGAGAAATGCGACTCAACCCGGATCCCGTGGAATAGAGAGAAAAGGCGCCTAGTATGCTGCGGAAGACTGGTGTCCACCGAGCATCCTCGACAAGAGATTCGAGCTGCTGCGCACGCTGCGCATCGAGTGCGAAAGAGGAATGTGCGCCTGACTTGGCTGCTGCATGTCAACGTGCGACGAGGTGCTCTTCTTCAAACTCGATGGCAACGCTTGCGACAGGTAGCGGTGCATAGCCGAGCCCGACTTGGGACCATCAAGGTCCTCGCCGTGCGCGACCATGACGGAATGCGACTGGCTCGAGGGCAGCCCAGACACCGAGTGCTGCTGCATGCGTGCATCGAGCCCCTCCTGCTCGAGGTAGTCGTCCTCGAAGTCGTCGTACTCTTCCGCCGAGGACGACGACGAGCCGTTGTCATCCGTCAACTCGGCTTCCGAGGATGTAGAGCTGACGGTCGACTCGACCGAGTCCTGTCGGCTCATGAGCGACGACGAGGCGTGGTACGTCTCCTTGGGCGAGGCATCCAGCGAGTCGGGCGAGTCGTACGCGGCAGAACGGCGGTACTGCTCGTAGCGACTGGTCTCGCTCTTCTGGTTCCAGCAGGGCACCTCGGAGGCAGGCAGGTTGCGAAGGTGGACACGACGCTCGCTGGCACGGACGTAGCGCTCGCGCTCGCGGCCACAGTCGAGACCGCGCAGGTGCATCTCACGACGACCGGCCTCGGCGCGCGTCTCGACGCGGCGGAAGAAGGGAGCGAAGTGGACCATGAGCTCGTCCTCCTCGATGCGGAGATCGTAGTCGAGCAGGTAGAGGAGCTGCTTCTCCATGAGGTTGACCTCGGCCTGGGAGAAGAGGGCGCCGTACTTGGTCCAGTGCTTGTTTTTGGGCGAAGAGTCGTTGAGGTACTTGGCGGCGACGATGAGCGTGGCGAGGAAGACACGGTGACGGGTGCAGTGCATGCCCTTGGCGACGCGGGGGAGCCTCGACCTGAGGCGCTCCAGGTAGACGAGGGCGCAGAGGAGGGTGGGCACTTGGACGTTGGACCTCTCGACGAGGAGGGCGATGAAGGTCTCCAAGCTGGGGAGGCCGTTGATCTCGAGCTTGCCCGCAGGGTCGGCTTCTGCCGAGGCGATGGAGCGGGTTGGTGTCGTTGGTGGTGTGTCGGGAGACTGTGTCGAGCCGCACTGGATGACGTGCGCGGCCTGGTTGGCGAGGTAGACGACCATCTCGCGCGTCACTGAGCTCTTGATGAGGTCGGTGATGGCCGGGTTGTGCACCAGCTTTGGTATCAAGCTGGCAGGGTGTCGGCGAAGGAAGCCCGAGTTGAGCGCCGAGGAAGAAGAGGAAGAGGCCTGTGAAGAAGACATGGTGGTGATTGTATGTGGGTTGGTGGGTGTGAAAGAAAGTGATGAACGATGGATGCGTGCTGGCTTATAAGGCGATCGGAGATGAAAGGTATGCTGCAGTAGGTGATGCAGCGAAATAAGGTTGTTGAGGTAGAAGAGCAATCGACGAAGAGAAAGGGTAAGACGATGACCAGACAAGGAGGTGGTGAGGGGGAATAAGCGAGGCGGGCTGGGCGGAGAGCGCGTGGATCGCGAAAGGAAGCAAGGGGGGATGATCGGAATTGGTGGTGTGTTTGGTAGATGCGAGGGGAGTCTTTTAAGGAAAGTCGACGAGCGAGGAGGATGGTGTAGGTGTTGCACGGGTACAGGAGGCGCGTGTCGGCAAGGGGGCCAAGGCAAGGTAGGTAGGCGCGGTAGCAGTGGAGAGAAAGGTGTCAGTCAGTCAGTGACGAAAAGCTTTGCGAGCAGGCCTCGGGTATCGTAGCAGCCATGCAGCACAAGCGCATCAGCTGGGCATCAAGGAGAGGCATTTGTTCCTCAGCGAGGAGCGCACGTCAAAAATGGAAGGGCAGCAGCAGCAGATAAGACGCTTCGGCGACGGTGGGACGACGGACGAAAGGATGGCAGTGTGCGAGCGCCATCAGGCCCGAGGCGGACAATGCAAGAGTGGCAATGCAACGCCGGACCAACCATCGAGGTGGATCGAGGCCAAGCACCTTGCGTACAGAAACGCAGGCACGCAAGCACGAGAAAACGAACGATGCGAGGGCAGCGAGTGTCGAAGGTAAGGGAGCAGAGGAGTCGAGCCACTAGAGGAGCAGGGAGGCACCACATGCACGTCTGCTTGACAGGTCCGAGGTGCAGGCGTGAGGGAATGAAGCGCTCTAGCCGAGCTGCAGGCTGCGGGACGGAAAACGAAGCGAAGCGAGGTTCGTACAGGCGATGCTGCAGAGGTGCACGGACAGAGGTGCATGAGCAGCCACCAGCCAGCAACCACCGGCCAGAAGCAGCCTGCATCAGAGCTGCTTTTGTACCACTCCCCGCATGCCACTGCAAATGGGTGGGAAAAACAGCGTCAAGCGAGGCGGCGCGTGGACGAGGCGACGAGGCGCTCTGTAGGCAGCATACTCCAGGCCACTAAGCGAGGCACTCGAGATGCCTCTTTGTCCTCCCCCTTGCCCATCGCATGCCAATCCCAACGCAGGCTGAAAATGGCCCGTCGCCATCGCGATGGCTGGCCCCTTGCGTACGATTGCTACAGCCCTGGCTGCCCCTGATCGTCATTGTCTTACAACAAGAACAATCGGCATGCTGGCGATGCGAGACAGGGCGGGGCGGGGAGAGCAAAATCCCGGAGAAATCGAGCCTCTGCCAATGGCCACAATGAAAGACGAGACCGAGGTTCTGAGAAAAGTTCGCTGTTCGGGCTGGAACGATCCTTCTTCGCATGAATGGTGGCCATCGAGACGGACATTCAAGCAAACAGCGTCCAAGAGGCCGTGTGTCTGTTGGCACCGAGGCGTCAAGAAGCAGGGCAACATGAACCGTATAAGCTTTGAAGGCCGAGGCGGAGAGGGAAAACTGCGGCCAGCTCCGACCCAGACTGACAGCCTGGTGGCATGCTGTAGCAGCAGCAGCGGAGGTGCGGCCGTGCGAGCGTGGGCAAATCCGAGCCAGGCGCAGCTAGCAAGCAGAGAACAACACTTTAGGCTCGGGAAGCACTGAGACACGAATGCTTTTCGACAAGCACACAATGCATCGCTCGATCAAGGGTCGCAAGTAGAAAAGAACCAAGAGGCGAAATTCGAATTTTGGATCATTTCGCCCCTTGTTCCTCCTTCTTTTGGCGCTTGCAGTGCCGAGGCTCGTCGTTGGAAAAAGGCAAGAGAACTGCCTAAAATGAATCCCCGAGCGAAAAAAAAAAAAAAAAAAAAAAAAAAGCCTTGAGCCTAAAGCTGCATTCCATCGCGAGCGGGTGAGCGAGCGAGCGAGATCAAGGCAAATGAATTCATTCAAGTCCAAGATCCGCTCGCTGTCGACCCGCGGACGTCGAATGCAGAACGCAGACGCAGCGGCTAGCAGAGCCGTCTCTAGCAACAGCCCGTCGTTAGAATGAGCGAAAAGCTGCGTGCAACTCGGCTTGTCTGCATATGCTGCATGCCTTTTCGAACCACGGTCGCAGCTGGAAGCAGCATTCGATCAGGTTGACAGCGGACTTGATACAGCTTGCAGCTGGTAGAGTGACAGTAGCTGATCACCCTCGTCCTGCCATGAACATGACATGACACTGGAAAGCTGACGGTCAACTTTAACCGCCGCCGCCGCCGCCACGGTGAACGCCACGGTGAACGCCACGGTCACAGCCACCGCCTGCCGTCACTGACGACCACGCGGACTACAGTGCCATTGGCTGCCAATGTCACCGAGCCTAGTCTGATGCACAACGTTCCCGATCGAGGCCAAACTGGTGTGCGAGCTACTGAAGCTTTTGCCAATTTAGATCGCCGAGGCATCCTGTACTTTATCGTCGCCACGTCTGTCCCGATCTCGGTCGTCCGTGTGAAGCCACCTCGGCGTCGAGACCGAATCGGAAACGCAAACGTCGATTGTTGGACGCCATCGGTAGCTCTTCAACGAACGTACAGCAAACCACAAGGCGCTGGAGCATGCGCTCGACGCCACACGCCCGCCGACGCCACCTGAATGGCCAACGTCTAGAGCGCAACGCGTCGCGTCCAGTCGACACGCGTCTCTGGGCCCGATCCTTTGAGTGTTGGTCTCGGATCCGCGCCAGATGGAATTTCTTCTTCTTTTTCTTCCCGCGCTCGGCCTTCCACTTCGGAACACATCGCTGCGATATCGAGACGACGCTGGTTTCGCCCGCTTTCCCAAGGACAATGGAGAAGCGGGCAAAATCAGCCATCACGTTTGCCATGAATCGACAGCGAGCCCTATTGCCAAATAGAACTGGCATCGACACCGATAAGACTGGAGCATGAATAGGCATCCGGCCCGCGAATTGCTCGTCGAAACGTGGGAACATCGGCCGAAGAAAGCGGAGCGGATCTAGAGCCACCGCCACAGTATAGCAGGGGAGCAGAGCAGTCCGGCAAAGCAATCAAGCGATCCCCGAGCGAAGAGTCAAGAAGAACAACGGGCGAATGGCGGGATGCGAAACTTTGCTTCGCTTTTTTTCCCATGCCACACTTTTGTTCTTCTTGCACCCTTTTCCAGGTCCGCTAAACGCCCACGCGACGCCGTCGCCGAGGTGGCAATTGACTGCCACGCGATCGAGAACTGTGGCGCACCTCCATAGGTCGGACCTGGATTCGCTGCTCGATGCCGGCTCGCCACGGTACGCACTGCAGCTCGATCGCGCTGTGTCATGTCGCCATGCAAACGTTCCTAGACGAATCGCACTCCGCCCATGCTTGCGATTGCAATATCTGCAGTCTAATCTTGTTCGCTCTATCGTAGTCCGTGCTGCCACGAGGCATCGAGCCGAACATGATGCAGGTCCTGGCTCGTCTCTCTGTGCCTCTCGGACGCACCTTCTGATGCTAAGCCTGCATGACACAAGTGCGGCTCGATGTCTTCCTGCCCCGCTTACCTCATGGAAATCACGGCGGCTCGAACGCAACGGAACCGAAACTCGAACAGTTGTACTCACCTTGAATGTGCAGGATAGATGGCAATCACCGGTCGGCGAGGGTGATAAGCGTCGGATCGAGGTCGGCAAGCTGAGCTGCGATCGAGTCGATCGGCAGGAGGATGGTCGAGAAGGTGAGATCGGTTGAGCACAAGTGCAAACGAGGCTCTTGTTTCACTCTACGGCTTTGGCTCGGTTTCGGTCGTTTCTTTTTCTCTTGTGCGGCTCTCTCGGTATCTGTCAAGTCTCGGTCGGGCGAATGTTCTGGTCGGGGTCAACGGTGGCGGCTGAAAGGGCGACGAGGGGCGAAGTTGGGTTGGTAGAAGGTGTCTCGCACGGCAAAGTTGGCTGGTGTTGGAGCAAGTCGAGTGCAGTCAAGGCTACCAGAGTCTTGTGCGATGCGGGGACGGCGGAGGAGGGTCTCAGCTGATTGAAGACAAAGCTATCGCTGCAAGGGGCTTCGGGAATTAGGCTCCACAAACAAAGGGCTGCAGTGTAGGACTTTGAAATTTTAGCTGTAGAGTCTCGTCGTGATGTCGAAAAACTGGTGATCCGGTTGGCAAAAGATCCCAGTGGCGATAGCTGTAGCGGTGCAGGCGTTGGCAAGCAAACCTCGAGCCAGTCGAGTTGCGGGTGATGCGAGGGTAAAAAAGCGCGGCGAAAGAAGAGGGTTGCGAAAAGGAGGTCGACCGAGATCGAGCCAAAGGTAGAGAAGTGAAGGAGGAGGCTTGCAAATGTCAAGAGGCAAAAGTCAAAGATTGGCGAACAACGTTGGGATGGTGGGAGTACGAAGGCAAGCGTTGACGTCGGACGCTTTCAAGAAGATCCATCTGGTGAACTTCAACGTGGTCAGCAGAGTCGCAGAGAGCGTTCAGAGGGCTGACGATGTCGGTAAGAGCTGTTGGCCAGCAGTCATCTACAGTGCATCCGGGTGCAGCGAAGGCAGGCAGCCTCGAGGAGCAGCGATGGGCGATTCATCCAACTTGCCCACCGCAGGCCAGAATTCGCGGCGTTCAGGCATAAAAGCTCGTGGGCGGGACGCGAGACGTCATCACGAGCGGAACAGAGAGGGGAGCGAGAGTTTGATAGGCGTCGGCGCTGCATCGCCACTCTATGCAGCCTTGGCTCTCGCTGCCATGAGAGGTGGGCGAGAGAGAGATCCTCGCTCAACGCTGACAGAGTTGAGGCTGCATATGATGGTGTTGCGGCTGCCTAGCGCCGTGAGTATGAGACATTGGATGGGCCTGATCGACGTTGAGAGGCAAGCGGGATGCGGGATTGGACCCTCACTAAAAGTGACACAGCTGGCGCGACATGTCAAAATTCGATTCCGCAACTTGCTCGCTTCTCTCGGCCGATAGACGCGCACTCTTTGCGGATCAATTCGCCAAAGACTCGCTCTTTCCGGTGATCCGTCGGACGCTGCTCTGGCGTTTCTCGTCGATGGATGGCCACCGTGTACGCTGTGAGGGTATGCTGAGCTGTGCAGGAGTAAGGAAGGGCGGGATCGTCTCGGCAATGGCGCTTCGCCAGCCACGGTCCCGCAGCCCTTTTTTTGGCGGTCATTTCTTGACCATCTTTTATGGCCGACTTTTAGACATCGGTTTCGAGCGTCTGAATAACACCGCTAGCCAGCATGTAGCTGGACATGAGACGACAACGAGGGACACCATCTCTGAGCGACAGGTATGCACGAAGCGAAAGCTGCACAGTGCATCAACACCGGCAAGACAACCACAAACGAGGAGTCTGCGAACATCGAGATGCAACACCCGATCTAGAGTCAGTCGGCCCGATCCTGTATCTCGCACACATGACCCGATCAGACCCGAGGCCGAGAAAGGAAAGTTCCGCAACCTCGCCTTACAATCCCGCCCAAGCTGTCGGTCAACTTTGCGCTCCAGGCCGATATATCCACCGCTGCAGAACGGCCTCGTCGGGGCTTTTCCGAGCGGTCGAGTTGGGCTCTGGCAGGGAAACAAAGCTCGGCTGCTTAGCATTGTCACAAGCGGGCGAGCGTGACTGTGGCGAGTCGCTTGCAACTGCATGGATTGACTTCCTCCCGATCCACGCTCAATGCTCCGAAGCCGAAGATCTCCTGACTGTGTGCAGGACGTTCGTCTCCTCCTTTGAGCGCCCTTTGCCAAGTGTGACGGTGCGTCGGGAGCGAGCCGTCGGACGAGCACAAAAGGCGGGGGCCAAGTCTCACCGCGCTCCCAACCAATCAGCTCCTGCTCGAGCGGCTAACGTGGTGCAACGATCGGCTCACAGCTCTCATCGCACATCACTCGACATGCTGCCCGCTGCATGCAACAAAGCCTCTGTGCGTTTTCGCAGCGGTAACGCTTCCCCATTGGTCGGCCAATTCGCAATTGAACCTTCTTTTGCTCGCCGTACAAGTCCCCACCCTCACCGGTGTCGCAGCGCTTACGTCTTGGAGCGGATCGATTCCATCCCTCGCTTCCAGCGTTGGCGGAGTGGACCACAGTCACACGAGCAAGTCTCTT
The DNA here is from genome assembly GCA_023212695.1 of Sporisorium sorghi. NCBI lineage: Eukaryota > Fungi > Basidiomycota > Ustilaginomycetes > Ustilaginales > Ustilaginaceae > Sporisorium > Sporisorium sorghi. The sequence goes on along the minus strand of JALCCG010000225.1, from coordinate 25,669 downwards.
CAGGAACAGAGATCTGCGCTGCTGCCTGCCCCCCCCCCGAAAACACTCCGATACGTGCACCGCCAAGCTAGAACACGCCCGGCAATAGCGCCGATATCGATCTTACCTCGACCTAGTCATGTAAAGAAAGCATTAGAATACAAGCTATAGTAAATTACACAAATGAGAAGGTTCAAGTGCCGGGACACTCGCTCGACCAATGCCCCTTCTTACCGCACCGAAAGCAGCCGTCGTCCTTACCGCCGCCGCCTTTGGATCCGCCTCGGCCTCTGCCCCGTCCTCTGGTTTTGGTGCCGCCTCCTCTCGTTGAAGTTGACGCAGAACCCGTGTTTGACTGCTGTGGGTTCGGGCAGTCCGACGCCCAGTGCCCGCTCTGACCGCATCGGAAGCAGGCACCGCCTCCTCCACCACCTGCCGCATTGCCGTCGTTCGAGTGCCCACCAAACCCATTACCGCTAGTGCCGCCTCCCGCATCGCCGTCGTCGTTCCACTCAAAGAACTTACACCGCAACCGCGCACTCTCGCGGCCGCACATCCAGAACGATCGGCCCTGGTTGGGTCCCCCGTTCGTAGTTGTCTTGAGAACAGCTTGCAGGTCGCAATCGCACCGTCGCGTGCCCGAGGCCGAGGCACCGGAGCGCATGTTCGGCATCCATCCGTCTGTGTCGTGAGTTGGAGGCGCGGGTCGCTTGGCTGGAACTGTTCTGGTCGTGGTCGTGGTGGTAGAGGTGGTAGTCCGACTGCCGCTGCCAACCGAATCTGCCCAGTCGAAAAAGTCGCACTTGCCTGGATCGCCCATCGGTTTGGCGCACGCGTGGAAGCGGCGGCCTTGGTTGGCGCCAGGCTTGTTGGTGATTCGCTCTGCCGCTGGTTCTCCGCACAAGCATTGCTTTGTTCCACTTCCGCCTGCGCCTCCGTTCGCAGTTCCGCCAAATGAGCGCGAGCCACCCCCACCACCTCGTGGCGGTGCAGGTGCCCCAAAGCTATCATCGCCGTCATCATCGTCTGGCGGGTCGAAACGTCTCGCCGGTGGAGCTGCTGCTGCTGCACCGCCTCGTCCACCGCGCGCAGCTCGAGTTCCCCGCGTACTGGCAGCGCCTCTTCCACGACCATTCACGGCACGACCACGCGGAGCAGCGCGCCCATTGCCGCCATTGCCAGGCTCGTCGTCGCCCCCATCAGCATCGCTATCGTCATCAACAAACCCGTCTGGATCGTCTGCGTCCCGATCGAGCAGCTCGACGGCGCGCGCTTCCTGTCCAGCGCTCGGATCCGTGAGGTACTGCACCACCGTCGTGGCGATGCGATCAAACTCGCGATTCGTCAGCGCAAACACCTCACGATACTCTTCCAAGCTCTCTGCGATCGTCTCGTCTTTGGACCGCTGACCGGCACAGATGAGCGACATGCGGAACTCGGTCTCGCGCCGCAGCAGAGGCTTGCTGAGCGACTTTTCGAGGTTGAGCTGATTGTAGCCCTCCACGAGCCCGATGCCAAGCGTCGAGGGCACCAGGTAGGTCGTCTTGCCCTCCTTGACTTGCATCACGTAGCGGCGCTCGATCACCTTGGCGATGTGCTCGGCGATGGTGGCGTCGGTGCCGATGCCGTTCTTGTCCATGAGGTTGACCAGGTCGGCTTCGGTGAGCAGTTTGGGCGGCGAGGTGGAACCCTCCTTCATTTCGAGGCGCGTCGGTCGGAAGGTCTCGCCACGGACAAATGGAGGTAGCAGATTGCCTTCCCACTTGTCGTATGTGAACACTTCGAGATAGTTGCGTTGCAGGATGACGAGGCCCGAAGCGTGAAACTCTTCTCCAGCAATGCTGATGGACACGGCCGTTTGAGTTCCGACGGCATCCTTCCAGCAACTGGCGAGGAAGCGGCGCGTGACGTAGTCGTAGACGTGCTTGTCGTCTCCGGTGAGGCCGTTTGCGTGCGAGGTCGGATGGATGGGAGGATGCGCCTTATCGTTGTTCTTGCCATTACGCGGCCGTTCAAAGTCGCCATCGAGCAAACGCTGCGCGATGTTGCCCCAAGCACCGTCGGCCGTCTGCTTGGCGATGAGGCTGGTGAAGTCGAAATCCTTGTCGTACTGGTCCGTTTCTGTCCTTGGATACGAGAGGAAGCCCTTCTGGTAGAGCGATTCGGCGACGTCGAGGATGCGCTTCGGCGTGAGTCGCAAAAGACGAGAGCCCGACTTTTGAAGCTCGACGGTGGTGAGCGGGTACGGCTTCCACTTCTTTGTCTGCTTGTTGGTGACATTGTCGACGGTAGCGTCGGGATTGGCGCGGCAGAGATCGCGAAAGATCTGGACGACGCGTTTGTCGAATAGATGGACGCGATCCCAGTTGAAGACGACCTTGCGGATCTCGTCGGGCGGGTCGTCAGGTGATGGATCGCCGCCGTTCATACTGCGCGTCTTGTGCACCTGCAATAGCCAAAAGGGCTCAGGCACAAAGTGCACGACCTTATTGTACCTGTCGACGACGAATCCCAACGTAGGAAATTGGCAAGGGCCGTAGCTGATGACTTGGCGCTGCTCGCCCAGAGCAGGAATGCGGTTCTGCAAGGCCAAGGTCTGCATGCGTGTAAAAGCGGCACCGATGCGGAGATCGAGCTGGATGCGCGATTCTACGGCGTCGGCAGCCCTCCAATCGAGGTCGACGGTGTTCTGACAAGCTGCGTGGATCTGCGAGTCGATGATGGCCGAGAAGCGGGCGCGCATGACGCGAATGTTGGGGCGTGCCTTGCGCACCACGGTGACGATCTCGCTTCCGATGTGTTCCCCCTCGCGATCGCAATCCGTCCATATCATGACGGCGTCGGCGTTGCGAGCTTCCATGCGCAAGTTGGTGCCGATGGCCTTTGCATCGTCGCTGAGGTCGGTGACGATTGGGGCTTCAAAGAGGTCGGCGGGGGAACACGAAAACCAGCCCTTGTGCTGAAGCCCAAAGTCGGCGTTCGTGAGGTGCCCGCGAACCGAGGTCATGGTCATATCGACCATGCCTTGGACACCAGGCATCTTGTACTGGAAGTCATAATTGCGGCAAAACTTGTCCTTGCCTGGTCGGTTCGAGGGGTGTCCACGAGCAAGGATGCCAGCGATGCTCTTTGCGATGGAAGGCTTTTCGGCCACGCAGAGAATCCTCATGCCTCGCGCGAGTGGTGCCGCAGCGTAAGAAGATGGTGCGGAAGGTCGATGTGCAAATGCGCTGCTACACGTCCTGAGGCTCGATGCTGAGCTGTTGTGGAATAGGGGTAGAGGCCGTATTGGAGATGTGTTGCTGGTGGCGGATCTGAGCGGCAGTGCATGGTAGCTGCCTCGAGGGATCGTAGTATAGGCTGCTCGATATCTTGCTGTAGCCTGCTTGAAGACCAAGAGCATGCCATGAACTCGTCAGAGCTCAGTCGTAGGCTACGAGCATTGCCAGCATCTAGAGCATGTGGAGGAGTGCGACGGTCCGAGTCGGTGCTGCGATTGGCCTTTGATGAGGCACGAGTCCCTTGAACAGCAGCAAGCTATGTCCGATGTAGTGGCAAAGATGATTGAAGTAAGCTGTCAAGGAGCAAAGTGCGGAAGTGGTGGCGTTGATGAAGTGACAGCGGAAGGAAGTGATCTTTGAGAAGAAGCTCAGTTTTTTTTTTTTTTTTTCATTCGAATGTCGCGTTCTGCTGTGTCACTTTTTTTTTTTTTTTTTGTTGGTGGCGACGCGTCCGAGACCAACACTTTGAGAAATCACGCCCAAATTTCATATGAAAAAGGCCGTTTATGGAATGACAGCTTCGGCGACTTTCTAAGAGCATGCTCTAACGACAAGGCCGATCTATTGATGTACAGTCCATTCCCCTCTATGAGCATCCACCAGCGCATCCACCACGACACCCCGCACACGTCCACGCCTGAGCACCACTCTGCTTGAGCAGCAGCGTCACGATGCTCGCCGCGCCTTCGCCCAGCACGAATCCACTGGCAACAATAATGATGCCGATCCCTGCCAGTGCCGACTCTCTCGTCTTCGCGGACGGCGATCGCGACTGGTACCAATATGCGATCAGCCCGCCCACCAAGCGAGCCAGTGAAAAGTTGGGCGTGTTGAGCATCCCCACAGCGAACGCGATGCCGCTCGGCACGACTCGGGCGAGCTTTGCAGCAGCAGTGCTGCCAGTGCCCACTCGGCCCTCATCATGCAACGCCCTGCTGCGCGCCAGCGTCTTGACCACGCCCGTCACAGCAAACATCGCTCCGAACACAACCATAAACACACCCACCTTCTCCGGCAAGTGCCCATGATTCACCAACCTCGCCAGATTCAGCCAAACCGCCGCCGTCGGAGCCGGGAATTGCGGCCCCGGAATCTCGTACGCTTTTGTATACAGCTTGTACGCAAAGCTGCTCACCACGATACCCAACGTGCTCCCGATCAGCTGGCCTTTGAACTGCGACCGAGGCGAGGCGCCGATCAGGTGGCCCGTCTTGTAGTCCTGCATCAGGTCGCCGGCCTGCATGGCGCCCGCTTCTGAGATGCCGCCGGCGATCAGATTGGCGACCACGTTGCCAGGTTGGACGAGCGCAAAGATGAGCTGCGAGATCTTGCCGATGCCGGAGACGGGGTTGAGGTCCGTCTCGCCGAGGGCGCGGACGCCGAGGATGGCGAAGAGCGAGGCGAGCACGATGCCGAGCAAGGTCGCCCATGGGGAGATGCCTTCTGCGCCGAAGGAGTTGTAGATCAGCAGCACGGCTACGAGCGTGGAGGAAACCAGACCACTGACGATCCACGTCTTGGGCGTGTCTCGATGCGGCGGCTCGCGGTCCTCGTCTGCATCTTCAACTGCACTCGCATGCGCATCCTCGTCCTCCTGGTCGCCATCCCGCTGCTGGCGCCTCTGCTGCTGCTTTGCCGCCGCCAAGCTCTTCAAATCCTGAATCCCATTACTCGCAATCAACGCGACCAGACCCACGATGCTCTCGGAGCACATAATCGCCAAGCTGATCCACAAAATCCATCCCTTACTCCCATCCTCCGAGTCCAACGGATGCCCCTTGGCCCAACCCTTGTAGTGCGCCAGCGGGCTCAGCACCGCCCACCCCACCAGAGCACCCGCCGTCATGCTCACTGTCGTCGGCAGGCCCATGATGATGCCTTGACCGATGTAGTTGAGCGAAGGGGTGAACCAGAACCCCCACATGGAAGCGAGGTTGTGCGGTGGGATAAAGTCGAATAGCGGCATGGCGTACATCACGGGGACGTAGTACGACAGCACCGTGAAGCTTGCCGAGCCGGAAAAGGACCATGCTAGCGCCTTCCAGCCTTTCGAGCTGTCGATGTCGCCGTGGTTGCCAGTGGCTTCATCGTCGATAGTGTTGTTGCTGGCATCGTGGCTGCTCAACAGCGCGGTTCGCTCGTCGTCGTCCTCTGCTGCCGCTTCAGCATCGTCCGAGTAGCCTCGTCTCCGTCGCACCCCAGCCCCAGGTGCATCCTGCTGTCGAACCAAAGGCTTGTTATGCAGCACCCCGATCAGCTGTGCCGTCGCCGTACCGCTCGGGAACGTCAGCTTCTCCCTCACGATCATCGGCTCCCTCAGCGGTGATGCAAAGAACACCCCAAAGTACGCCAGCGCAAAGCACCATCCCAACAGATGCACAAAGTCCAAGTCGATCGGACCACTGCCGTCCTTCTCCCACGTCAGCTTCTTGAGCGCTGGAATCACACCCACCAAGCCGGCCGAGAGTGGCATCACCCCGACCGCCGCTGCCGTCGTCTGCACCAGCACGTTCTCCGCCGGCGTGAACGCGCTCGACATGAGCACGAAGCGGCGGCCCGCGAGGTTGATGTAGCGCGGCACAATGCGGAACAGCGCGAAGCCGAGCAGCGAGCTTTGCAGCGACATCATGCTGATCCACCCGGACTGCAGGCCAAGGTAGAGGTTGGTGAAGGCCAGCAGGCAGCCGATCAAGAGGCCTGCGAGCACGGCTCGTATTGTAAAGTCGTCGTCTGGAGGCGAGGTTGCGACGACGTCGCCGGTCGAGGTGGTCGCATCTCTTGACCCCGGGGCCAGGGGTGGCGGTTCTATTGTTGATGTCGCTGGCATAGTTGCTGCGATCGGCTGAGCGAGTCGATGTCTATCCGTCGATGTCGATGTCCAATGATGTTGATGTCCAAGAGAGTGTATGCCGATGGTTTCTATCAAGCCTCTCAGCAGCTACTGGTCGTACGCACAGGCCTGCATCCGTTCCTTTCGCAGATGACTATCCAGGTCGACCGCAACCTAGCGAAGCCGTATCAAGGAGCTTTTCGATGTCGAATTGTCAAGTAGATCGCATACCTTCGGCTGTACATTCATCTCTCGACTTTCGAAGCACTTTTGAGTGGCACGCGGCTATGTAAGCGAGGATGGCGTCACCGAGTCGTTTTTTTTTTCGGTGAATTGTTACACCGACAACTCTCCCGATCGACGAAAAACGGCTCTTCGGGACGAGATAGCTGACAGGCGATTCCGAAAAGCCGAGATTTGCTGCGCTTCCAACGCGGAGGGTCCACCCAACCAACGCCCACCATCTCTAGGCGACATCGTTCTCGCCCTCACCCTCACCACCACATCGCCACATAGCTCACCATGTCATCGTCGCACCAACCCTCCACGACCGATAGCGTGGAGGGCATCCTCACGCCCGCCCAGATCGCCCAATTCCACCGGGACGGCTATCTGCTCCTCCCCTCATTCTTTGACCCCGCACCTCTGCTCGCGCACAGCAAGCGGCTCATTTCCGACTTTTCACTCGAGAACCACCCCTTGACCGCGTTCACGACATCGGACGACGAGCGCGGGGAGGAAGCGCACGTTGGCGACCGCTACTTTCTCGATTCCGGCGACAAGATCCGCTTCTTCTTCGAGGAGGGCGCTGTCGATGCTGCGACCAAGCAGCTGCGGGTGCCGAAGGAGCGCGCGGTGAACAAGTGCGGCCACGGCCTGCACATGATTGATCCGGTGTTTAAAGAGTTCTCCTTCAGCACGCGCTTGCAGAACGTAGCAAGGAGCTTGGGTGTGCATAGGGACCCGAGGGTGCTGCAGAGTATGGTGATTTGCAAGCAGCCGAGTATTGGGGGTGCCGTGCCGAGCCATAATGATTCGACGTTTTTGTATACGGACCCGCCGTCGGCGGTAGGGTTCTGGTTCGCGCTCGAGGACTGCACCCCGAGCAACGGCTGCTTGAGCTTCCTAGCTGGTTCTCATCGCTGGCCGAAAGGCAACGAGCTGCCGGAGTATGGCGCGGCACGACCCGCAGACGCGCACAACGACACGCTGGGAACGGCGAGGGGTGTGAATAAAAGGTTCGTCCGCAAAGACCCGAAGAACCCGGATGCAGGGACCACTTTTCAACAGCTTTCTGAGGAGGAAGAGGCGGGCTGGAGCGAGGAAGCGGCGCAGGTGGCAGAGTGCACGGCCGGCACGTTGGTGTTGATTCACGGCTCGGTGCTGCACAAGAGCGAGAAGAACTTGAGCGATAGAAGCAGGTTCATCTATACGTTCCACATGATCGAGGGTGATGCGGAGTACGATGACAAGAACTGGTTGCAGCCGACCGAGGCGCATCCGTTCCCGAGTCTTTTCGGCGAGCGTGCGTAAAGGCAATTCAGCAGTCTCACAATCACACACAGTGTAGCAGAAGCAACAATGCGATGTACAGACTGAAGACAAAAAATAAAAATAAAAATGCGATGTACAGAGATACGGAAACCACTCGATCACGCCTGCTTGGGCTTGACGATCTGCACGCCGTTCGCGGCCTTGAGCGCGTCCCACCCCTTCACCACCGAGTACGCCTTGACCCCCGCGTGCCGCAACACGCTCACCGCCAGCCTGCCCGTCTCGCCCGTATAGTCCACCACCAGCGCCTCGCGCTGCGACTTCTTGAGACAAGCCAGCATCTCCGGCAAACTCAACAGATTCAGCTCCGCCACTCCATTCCCCGGACACTCGTGCTCGACCCGCGGCTGCTCGACAAATCGCTTGTTGAGCTCCGTGAACTGCGTCGCCAGCAGCACGGCGTCCTCGTACGGGCTCGGGTCGTCTGCGTTCAAGCTCGACAGCGGGATGTTGCGCGCATGTGCCAGGTGACCTGCGGCGAAGTCGGCACGCGAACGCAGGTCGATGATCGCCGGGCGCAGCAGGCCCGGTGTCCCCGGCGCCGACGAAGATGCATCCGATGCGGACTCGCTCGGGTCCGACGCCAGCTCCGACGGCGACGGCAGCTCGACACGCTCCGTCGAAAACCGCGGGTAGACGAGCATCGTCTGCGCACTCGCAACATCCAAGATCCAGCTCGTGCTGTACTTGTACTGATCCACCCCGAACAGGTGCTCGTTAACGATGGGGGGGAACAGCTGCGCATCGCACTTTTCAAAGTACTCGTCCACGTACTGGAACGGCAGGTCGCAGCACAGGAACACCGCCTGTACCGGCTTGCCGTCGTTCTGCTGCCGCAGCTCCCCCAGCGTCCCCTGCCTCTTTCTTCTTTCTAGTACTTGGAAAAGACCTTGCAGCGAAAACCCGCTGCTGGGCCCGCACACAATGCCGTACCGGCACAGCTGCATGCTCAGCGTATAACTCTCGTGGCTACCGACGTCTTCGACGGAATCGACGAGCCCTTTCCAGGGGAAATCGACGGGCTCGAGCAGCTCCCGAGGACGTGGGCCGGGCACTTTGTCGCCCCGAGCCACGCACACGCCCACGACGTGCATGTTGGGTTGGGATTGCTTGAGACGCGTCGCGGTGCCCGTGATGGTGCCGCCCGTGCCCATGCCTCCGGCGAACACGTTGATGTCCGGCAGCTGCTGCAGGAGTTGTTTGCCCGTCCAGCGCTGGTGGGCGGCAGGATTGGCGGGGTTTTCGTACTGGTTGGGGTTGTATACGCCTGGTTGAGAGCCTTGAGCGGCGGCCTTGGCGATGCCGCCCATGGGGTCTTGAGGGGGGGATTGGGAAGGGCCGCCGAAAAGGGCGAGCTCGAGGCCGAAGAAGCGCATCAGGGAGGATTTGGTGGGCGAGACCTTGTTCGACATCCAGGCGCGTACTTTCGAGACGCCGTGCTGACGCGCGACCATGGCCATCGACGTGACGGTGGAGCCGGAGGATGACTCGGTGACTGTGTGGATGGTTTGGGCAGCACGCTGCTCGGGCGTCGAGTCGAGCGAGATGACTCCGCCAGACTCGAGGAGGGACAGAGCTGGCGATGGTGGCGAGAAAGCCAAGACATTTTCGGAGAGGCAGCGATGGCGACGAAGACGACGACAGACACGCAGCGGATAGTAGAAAGTGAAAGAGTAGAAGGGAGAGGCAAGGTCAGCAACTGGAATGGTCAACGACGACGAAGAAGCGGAGGATCGACATGGCGACGGCGCGGATTTTTCTCCAAATTGTTACATCTCCTTTTCCATTCGACCTTTAACATTTTTGCGCCTTTTTTCGAATTAACCCGCGGCCTCCTCTTTCCAAATTGCGTGATTGCCCAACCAAATGGCGTGCTCGACTCGACTCGTGCAAATTTCTGCTCGACTCTGCCTCGAGCCTGCGTCGGCGCTGGGCGCCAGCATGTCTGGAGCCCGCCACAGCCCGCTCCGCTCGTCATTTCGAGGCCGACGGACGATATCAACCCGAGCTTCGTCTTGCAGACATTCGCCATTGTCAAGCCGCTCTCCCTCTTGGCTGTGCCCCTCTTGCGTGCTCGCAATGTGTGCAAGACGCAAGAGGTTGGCCGAGGGTTGCAATGCATGTCTCCTATCTAATCTAATCCTCCGGCCACCCAGCAGCTCTCATGAGGCTGATCGTCATGGTGGCCTATCTTATCTAGGGTCTGCTAGAAGAATGCTTCCTCGTCCATGCAGACCATCCTTCCTTCCCACCACCACCACCATCCCGCCTCGCTCACCTGGACCCTTCGTTCGGGACGGGCATCGACGGTCGGCCTTGGGTCCCAACGCATCTCACAACACGGTCTACACGTGCGCCACATCGATCCTTCTTCTTGGAAAAGCGCAACTTACCAGGCAGGCTCTTGACGTTGGTCGCAGGCAGAGCGGTGAGCATCTTGGCATAGATGCGCACGCCATCGTCGTAGAACGGATTGAGCTCACGCGGCAGCTCGACCAACGGCAGCGGCGCGTTCTTGTCCGGGTTGAAGTAGTCGATGAGGCTGTTGGCGCCCTTGAACACGTTCATCTGGGCCGGGTCGTAGGTGTGTTTTGCAGGCGATGGACTCGACATGGTTGCTGTTGTTGATACCTGGTGGGTGTGTGAGAGAGGGGGGGTTGCGATTGATGATGGTGAGGAGCGATGGGTGAGTGATGGCGGCGGGGGCAAAGTGGTCTGGATGTTAACTTTTCTGTGCTCTCGTCGCACTCTGAGAGGGGCAGGGAGAGATCGAGGCGAGGCTGAGGCGGACTGAGCGGGATTGAGACGAGGCCAAAGCAAAAGCTAGGGGCAAAGGGTCAGTGACGATCGAGACGGGTCAACGCTGCTTCCACCTCACGCCGCTCTCCTTGCCTTGATCGGAACGGAAAGGCTGCACTGCGACCAGCAGCTGGTAAAACAGAGCCAGCACACGCACGCACACTCCGACGGCTCTCGCACTGCGATCGGGGCGCGCTCTCCTGCGTGGGGCGAAAGACACTTGACCTCGCATTCACACCCACACACGTTCCGACCGGGAAGAAGAGGAGTCGGGACATTGAAACCGGCTCCGCCTCGGCTTGCAGAGGCAGCACCCTCTTTTTCTCTCCTTCTTCGCAGGAGAAGGCCATCTCGGCGGTCTAAGAGTGGCAACGTTCCCGCGTCGAAAAGTTTCCCGCAGATCTAGACCTGCAGAAGTTTTTTGAAAATCAAGAAATCAACAGATCGACAGGGATCGACCGACTTCATTGCCCGATTCGATTTCGAAGACTCTCGACTCTTGTCGAGATGGAGACACACAACTCACCACACACACAAGTCAAAGCACATCAGATAGGAGCTCGCGGTTGTTAAATAGCGATCTGGATCTGTATTAAGCCGGCATATAAGATCAAAACGAAGCACGGTCAAAAGAGAAACAAGTCCGTAAAGTAAAAAAAAAAAAAAAAAAGTGAAGAATAAAGAACGATGTCACATGGACATGCTTCGAATCCTGCTGCCCATCTCGGTGGGCTCTCTGCTCCTGCCCCGTTCCTGCACAGGCATCATCCCCGCCGCCCTCTCGGCCGCAATGACATTTCGCTCGTCCGCCAGCTGCTCGCGCGGGTCGAACGCCTTGGGGCTCTTGAACGTGTACCCGACAAACGCGAGCTGCTTGCGCATCTCGAGCAGCTTGGGGCCCTGCTCCCTGTCGCGCAGCATGGGATCGCGCGGCTGGTCGGCGTTCGGGTTGTCCGCTGCACCGGGCGCTGCGAGGGGCGCGTCCTCGATGTCGTCCTCAAAGTGCTTCGTGTCTCCCGCATGGCTGAGGGCGGGTCTGAACGGCGGCCGCATACGGTGCAGGTTATCCCAGTCGATCCCGCGGAACCACGGATGCGACATGAGCTCCTCCACGCCATCCTGCAGCCCACTCCCACTCCCACTCGCACCCCCGCTCGTCGCGTTCTGGAACCCAGACCGGCGCGCATTCTGCAAATAACTGTTCGGCCGGCTCACCGACGCCGACGCCGTGCTCCCCAGCCGATCCTCGCGCTCACACACCAACCGAGCGATAAAGTCCTGCCCCTCGCGCGAGATGCGCGGCTTCGGCGGAAACCGCAGCGTCTGCTTCCAGTTCAAGATCTTCTGCCGCGTCAGGTGCCGCGATTTGGACACAAACGGCGGATACCCGTACAGCATCTCAAACACAATCACGCCCAACGACCACCAGTCGCACGCCTGATCGTACCCGAGCCCGCGCAACACCTCGGGCGCCATGTAGTTGTTGGTACCCACCACAGAGTAGGCGATCTTCTTCTTGTTCTTCTCGCGCCACGTCAGCACGTGCGTCATGGGCGTGCCATCGGCGTTGCGGTCCGACATGATTTCGATCAACTCTTTGTCGGTCAGACCGGCACCCGCTTGGCCAGGCCCAGCACCGCCCCGACCCGTCGCTTGCGCGGTGCGGCGCATACCTGCGGCTGCGTGCGAGTCGTCCAGGTCGATACCGTGCTTTTTCAGCAAATTCTTGCGCTGCTGGTCGTAGTAAGCGCCATCGTGCGCCCAGTGGAACGACTGGCACAGTCCAAAGTCGGCCAGCTTGATGTGGCCGTCCGACGTGTAGAGGAAGTTGTCCGGCTTGATGTCGCGATGGATGTAGCCGAACGAATGCGCCTCGTGGATGGCCAGGATCATCTCGGCCACGTAGAAACGCGCAAAGTCCTCCTCAAAGATGTCCTTCTCGATGAGCAGGTTGAGCAAATCTCCGCCGCCCATGAACTCCATGATGAGGTACAGATGGTCGACGTCCTGGAACGAGTAGACGAGCTTGACGATCCACTTGGCCGACGCGCTGGCCGAGGCGGACGTCATGAGATCGCGCTCGGCACGCACATGGCCCTCCTGGCCCTTGCGCAGCATATCGGCCTTGCGCAGCTGCTTCATGGCGTACAGCTGACCCGACTGTCGCTCCTTGCACAGCGCCACCACACCAAACGCGCCGTGGCCGATGGTCTTGAGCTTGAGGAACGAGTTGACGTTGACGCGCGCACGCAGGTCGCGCAAGTAGCGCGTCTCGTTTTGCATCCATGCTTCGCGGATCTGCTCCTTGCTGCTCTCGGGGATGCGCAGCGCGGCCAGTTCGGCTTCGAGGCCTGCCTTTCTGGTGTCGCGTGCCTTGGGCTTCTTGAGGATGCCGTAGTAAAGATTCTCAAAGTAGATCTTGGCCGCCACACTCTTCTCGACAGTCTCGAGCGACGGACGCACCGCCGCGCCGATGGGCTGAGTGAACTCGGCGAGCGCCGTCATGCCAGCCGTATCGATGGAGCGGAGACTGTCGATGACGACCATCGAGTTGCGACGCTCCGAGGTGGGAGACGCAGCATAGCCGTTTGCAGTCTGAGGTGCCTCGTCAAATATGGCGTTGATGGCGTGCGGAGCACCCGAGGGCAAGCCGTCGATGTTGCGGCTGTTGCGGTTCGACGCACTCGCTGCGCCAGCGTTGGGCGAAGGCGGGCGATACATCATGTAGTCCGGAGCGCGCGGATTGCCGTCACGAGCCACTGGAGGCGATGGGTTGACGAGCAGAGTGCCGGCTGTGTTGGTGCGAAGAGTAGGAGGACGGAAGGCAGGCTGCTGAGGAGGAGGAGAAGAAGAAGAGAGCTGCAGCTGAGCATGGATGGCAGCCTCGAGCTCGGCGTCCATACCACCAGCAGGCTCCTCTGCAATCCCAGCAAACGCCTTCTTTTCGCGAGTAGGCGACATGGCAGGAGCTGCACCAGGACGAATGGTGGCATTGGAGAGTGTGCTGTGACCTGCAGTGGCGGTGGTGGTAGTGAGCATCGAGATCTGGCTGGGCGCGCCGTTGACAATGTGGAGCTGACGAGGGTTGTCCTGGATCAGACTGTCCTGGTGCATGGCCGCCTGGACCTGTGCGATGGCCTCGGCCTGGTTTCTGGCAGCCTGCAGACGCAGAGCCTCCTTGATGGGCTCGACCCACGATGGATCAGCGACTTTGCCCATGCCATCGCGACTCCATCTGCTGAGGATGACCTCGGCCTGCTCGGCGTCGCTGGCGTGAGCAGCATGCACAAAGGTTTGTGTCTGAGGAGCTCCGACCATATCGACACTGATGCGCTTCTTCTGTGCTCGAGGGCCCATGAGGGCGGGCGTGAAGAAGTTCATGGCGGTGCTGATGGCAGAAGCGTTGGCAGTGTGAGTGGAGGGAGCAGCATACGACGGGCGAGGATAGGCGCCAGGCACGGCGGCTGTGGAGGCATCTTTGACAGGAGAGGCAGGGCCGCGAGGCGAGGCGTTGCCCGCGTAAGCAGCATACTCAGGACCGGCTTGGAAGGTATCTTGAGGTACAGTCTTGCGCAGAGCACCCGAAGCCTTGCTGAGCGTGGACCTGAATTTGCCGGGAGACGACGGACGCTGTGACGAAGAAGGAGGGGCAAGACGGTTGGGTGATGGTCCCTGATTGTTAACGAGCGACATGATATCCCAGAAGCCCTTGTGCATAAAGGCGCTGCCCTTTACGGTGGAGCGAGGAGGCTCGTCCGAGTCGCGATACGAAGGGTTGGCTGCGAAGCGAGAGGGGGCACTGTTGAGATGCGGGTTTGCGTACTTGGCCGAGGGCGACGGAGGAGGTCTGGAAGAGGGAGTTCCAGCTTGATTGTATCGTTGCGGGACAGGTGGCTGCTGCGGGGTATATTGCGAGTTGCTGTAGGGCGCTTGAGGCAGCGGGGTAGCGGATGGGTATTTGGGTGAAGTGCGTTGAGATGTCACTTGCTGGTATGGGTTTGGTTGGGACAAGTAGGGATGAGGAGCATACGCTGGGTTGGCATTGTTGGCGTAGGCCGATGGGCTGATGGGCGGTTGTGCTCTTGTGTTGTATGGTTGATTGTACTGCGTCGAGGGAGCGAGAGGTTGAGGCGGAGGCTGCTGGATGTAGGAGGGGCGCATTCGTTCCTCGTGCTCGTACCAAGCAGCTTCCTTAGTGGGAGGAGCAGCGAAAGCTCCACCGCCGCCGCCACCGCTGCCGTAGTAGGGCATCGCGCCTCCTCCTCCACCACTACCTCCCGAGCCTGATGAAGAAGGCATGGGTCTTGCGCCTTGAGGACGTGCTGTCGCCGCGGCCATGATGAGGGATGTGTCTATCCAGGGTAGATTCGATGACGAGATATTTGCTGAGCCGTGAGGATGATCGGAATGAAAAAGGATGAGATGGAAACGGTGTGAAGGATGGTGGTGAGGAGAGTGACAGTTGAGTCAAGTCGAGCAAAGCACACTGAATAGGAGGCGTCGAGCATTGAAAAGCGCAGGCTCAAGCAAGTTCAAGCTGCATGAGAGTGCGCACAAGCAACATGAACAGTCAAATCTAGAACCCTGAGTTGCAAAATTGCCCCTTTTCTTTTTGATTTTCTCTCAAGAGAGGAAAGTCAGGCACCTCAGCCGAGCTCCAAAAAAAAAAAAAAAAAAGTGGAGTCTGAGACCAACACTTTTTTTTTTTTTTTTTTTTTTTTTTTCCAGTCGAAGCTGAGTGCAGCCAAAAGGTCGCCTTTGTTCTACACGCGTGCGCGTTGGCGCTCTATCTACGCACGAAACACGGATCAACAAGACTGTCGAACGACCACCTTCACCAGCCAACAAGACTTGCGCACACGAATGTCAGGAAGATGCTATTGCACCAAGGAAGCGTTGTGACCCAACTTCGATCCGGAAGCGTGAGCTAGAGTCAAAAAGGTCGAGACTGTGCAGCTGTGTTTGTTTGTCTGTGTCTGTTTCGCGCAGTGCGCCCCTGTCTTGGAGGCAGAGTTCACTCGCGCGAGAATTTTGAGGCCAAATTTGTTGCTCTTAGACGGTGTAACAATTTTGGAAATTCGGCCGCGCTTGCTCGTAGAGTGAAAGTCCTCAACTGCCCTCAGCACCGCGGCTTCGAGGTCCACGGCGATGACCGCAACACACTTGGCTTGGAGGGCGCGCAGACTCGCCTGGAGTTGGCTCGGTGCGAGGTCAACGCAACCATGCATCGCCCCGATGGTTTGCATTGCCGTCGAGTATCGATCCTGTCATTGCTCGTCAAAGGTCAGCGATGAGGACCCCGCTATAGCGAGCCCCTTTCAACCAGATTAATCTCTCCGAAATCCTTCCGAGCGCTTTGCATTCCGCCGAACAGTCAAGACACTGTCAAAGATGGATGCTGTCCTTTCTCATGTCTGCCGGTGCTACAGTAGCGGAACAACTCGTCTTGCAGTTCCAGCGTCTTGAACGTTTGCATTCCGCTCGAGACTGGTCGTCTTCCGCGGCCTTCTCACCGGCGAGTTGTGAAGAAAAATTCGGAGAATTCGTCGTCACGAATGCGAGGGAATGGCAAATGACGCTTTCCCCGCATTCTCTTCCTGTTTTTGTTCGCTCTCCTCTGTAGGCGTATTGGAGACCTCTCGACGCTCGGCTTTCGACACGATACCATCAAACACACGAGCAACTTCGCAAGCCGTCTGCACAACCTAGAGGCTAAGTATGGAGACACTTTGGAAAATGATGCTTGAGCAAGGCTCGCTGTTGCTGCAAACTTCGTGCAACCTTCTCGGCTATGGTCTTCCAGACGACTCGCCGCAGCAAGCTGTGGTCGCGCATCTCGCTCTCGCTCTTGCTTCGGTGCAACTGCGCTCCTCGCTTGCAAGAAGCCGAGAAACCGTCTCCCCCCACACCGTCGGCCCTGCTCACCCGAAGTGTGAATCGTCCTTGCCGCCCGCCGTCTTCCACCGCCGCTGGTTTTGACGGTGAAGCAAGCTTTCCATTTTTGGCACTTGCTCGCGGGTCTCGCTTGAGCGTAACGATCGGCCGGAGGAATTTTGCGTCTTTGCGCACAGCGCTGCTTGGGTCGCCGTGGGGGGCCAAGGGGATCCTCGTTAGGGACAAAGAATCTCGCCGACGGCCTGTCAGGTAATGCCCCGCTTGCGCTTTGGCCATGGAGCCCCGCTCTGAACCCCGCTTTCCACGTAGGGCTCAAGCGGAGGTACTAGCAAGTCCTTCCCGCTCGATGTGTTTGACCAGCTCTGATTCGTTTAAATAGACCAGCCTCTTTCTCGCTCACACCATCGACGACCCAACATCGGCCTCATTTCCCACAGAGCTGAACACTCTTCCCCAAAATGCGTCTCACAAAGGCGGCGTCACTAGCGCCTCTGCTAGCCGCCCTCACCTTCTTCTCAACCTTCGCCCTCCCCTCGTCGATCTTCTCACACCAGCTCGAGACCAACGTCCTCCAAGTTCGAGACCCGAACAACACCGAATCCTACATCACCCCCTCGTTCAACGTAACCACCTGCCCGGGGTACCAGCTCGTCGGCAGCCCCAAGACATCGCCGCACGGCTTGACCGCAAACCTCACGCTCGCAGGTGCAGCGTGTAACGCGTACGGCGTCGACATTGCCAACCTGACGCTCGCGGTCGTCTACGAAACCAAGCACCGGCTGCACGTGCACGTCTACGACACGGCCCGGCAGCAGTACCAGCTGCCGAACGGGCTGATTTACGATCGGCCTTCGGACGACCCTGCTGAGGTCAAAGATGGGGCTACGGCGGAGGAGAGCGACTTGGTGTTCCGGCACACGGCGGAGAACGGCACCCAGTCCAACAGTGGATGGGCGTTCTGGGTGGAGCGCAAGACATCGGGCGATGTGATCTTTGACACGCGCGCGGGCAACATCCCGACGTACGAGGAGGGGATGAAGGGCGTGACGAGCGACACGAAGCGCAACACGACGGCGATGCCCAGCCACGCTATGGTGTTTGAGAACCAGTATCTGCAGCTCTCGTCTGCGCTGCCGGCGGGGGCGAACGTGTATGGTCTCGGCGAGTATGTCACGGGCAGCTTTAGGCGGGATCCGGACGAGACGCTGCAGCCGTTTTTCACGCTCGATGCGGGCACACCTGTCGACAGTAACATGTACGGCTACCACCCTGTGTATCTCGAAGCGAGGCGCGGGAGCGATGGCAAGGTGCGATCGCATACCGTGTCGATGCAGAATACGGCGGGGATGGACGTGCTGCTGCGACGCGGGGTGATCCAGTACCGCGCCATCGGCGGTACGCTGGATCTGCGCTTCACGTCCGGTGACACGGTGGAAGGGGCCAACACCCCCAGTGCGGCCATCCAGCAGTACGTCAACTTCATCGGCAACCCCGTGATCCACCCGTACTGGTCGTACGGCTTCCACCTGTGTCGTTGGGGCTACAATAACGTTTCGGAGACGCAAGCCGTCATTGATGCGATGAGGGCGCACAACATCCCGCTCGAGGTGCAGTGGAACGATATCGACTACCTGCAGGAGTTCCGCGATTTTACTACGGATCCGGAGAGATTCCCGCAACAGGAGTTCGCGGCGATGATAAGGAAGCTGAGGGATGGACATCAGCACTACATCCCCATCGTCGACATGGCGATCCCCAAGGCGCCGACCAATGCGAGCGATACGTACTTCCCAGGTACGCGGGGTGACGAGCTCGATGTTTTCCTCAAGAACAGGAACGGGACCGAGTACATCGGCGAGGTGTGGCCTGGGTATACGAGCTTCGTGGATCAGCAGGCCAAGAATGCGGCCAAGTGGTGGACCGAGGCGGTGCGCAACTTTAGCGAGATCGTCGACTTTTCGGGCATCTGGTTGGACATGAACGAGCCGTCGAGCTTTGTGGTGGGTAATGCGGCGGGCGCGGGGACGAATTTGTCCGACACACCGGCGTATACGGCTGCGACGAGCGTGGCGGGCTGGCCGCAAGGGTACGACAATGTTACGTGGGGCGACTCGGGTAACATCACGGTCAACGGCAGCTACACTTTCCGACAAGGACCCGTGCAGAACAACGACGGCTCGCAGCAGCAGCGTCGGTCGCTGCTCACCGCCACACCGCGTCATGAGGCGGAAGCCGCGTTGACGAAGCGACAGGACGACGGTGGGGACAAGTTCGGACCCAACGACCCGGACTACCGCTACGCCAACACCAGCCAGCGCTACCTCTCCAATCCGCCGTACGCTATCCACAACGGGATCCACATCAGCGAAGGCCCGCTCAACACCAACCTGGACAAGAAGACCGTCGCCATGGACGCGGTTGGCGTCGACGGCAAGCGGGCGTTCTACGACGTGCATAATCTCGACGGGACGCTGGAGGAGCAGCATTTTTACAACGCGCTGCGTGCGATCCGACCGAACGAGCGGCCGTTCCTGATCTCGCGCTCGACGTACCCGGGCGCGGGGCGGTTCACGGGCCACTGGCTGGGCGATAACTATGCGCTGTGGACGATCTTGCCGGGCGAGGAGGCGTACAAGGCGGGCGCGGGCATGGCGCAGGCCATCGACGGCGTGTTGCAGTTCCAGATCTTTGGGATTCATATGGTCGGAGCGGATATCTGTGGTTTCAACCGTAACTCGGACGAGGAGCTGTGCAACCGGTGGATGCAGTTGGGGGCGTTTTTGCCGTTCATGCGGAACCATAACACGATCGGTGCTATTGCGCAGGAGCCGTTTAGGTGGGATTCCGTGGCCAACGCTTCGAGGATCGCCATCGGCAAGAGGTACGAGATCCTGCCGTCGCTGTACTCGCATCTGGCTCGGGCGAGTGTGAGCGGCGAGCCGGCGGTCAGGGCGCTCTGGTACGAGTTCCCGGACGTGTTCGAGCAGACGAAGGACTACGCGCACCAGTTCTTGCTTGGCGATGATGTGCTGGTCAGCCCTGTGCTCGAGCCGAATGTGACGGAAGTCAAGGCGCTGTTCCCCGACGCCGGTGGGAAATGGCGCAACATCTTTACGTACGAAGCGCTCGATGTCGAGTACAACAAGAACGTTTCCGTCCCCGCACCGCTGTCGACCATCAACGTGCACCTCCGACCTGGACGGGTGCTGCTCACGCACTCGCAGCCGGCGTATACGGTGTACGAGACCGCGCAGTCGCCGTACGGTCTTGTGGTCAATTTGGACGATCAAGGCCAGGCTAGGCAGCAGTTTTACCTCGACGACGGCGCGACGCCTGCCCCGACGCCCAATTCGACGCTGACGGTTTCGGCGACGAATGGGTCGGCGGTTAGTGGGCAGCTGGAGGGCGAGTTTAAGCCGAGTCAGGCGCTGGGGTATGTTGTGGTGTTGGATGTGAAGCAGAAGCCGAGTTGGGTCAGGATTGGCGGGAACGAGACGAGGTTCAGCTGGGACGAGGGGAGGTCGTTGCTCAATGTGACGGATCTGGGTGTGGATCTGAGCGGCGACTGGACCATCTCCTGGTCGTGATGCTCGTTCGGCGAGGAAGCGATCCCGGACAGAGGAATGGCATATTGTTTGCACTTCTCACTCCGTTTGAATTGTGTCTCTGTTCGCATTGAATGTCTCGTTAGTAGTATCAAAGCGCCTAAGAGCTTTCATTTTCAATGCGATGAGCAGTGCTCGCCTTGATCGTGAGCATGGCCGTGTGTAGGAACCGAGACTCGGTTGGCGACACCATGAGGTTAACACAAGGCGAGAATGTGAGATGCTTCCCCACATCCTTGAGCCAGGCGGTTGTCGATGCGTGGCTCCAACGGCAAGCAGCGAGGATCAGAGCGTTGTCGGTTTACCCGCAGTGTGCTGATGATGCAACGTGTAACGACGATCAAGAGGTTGTGAGCAAACTTGGACAATCTGATCTGCGCTACTGGCGGCTGGAAGCGTTCCGCCCACATCTGGTCTTGCCTCACTTGCCTCATGGTCGATTGTAAACGTCGCCGTCCTTTGCGGATTCAACACGATCGAACTTTCGCCGCACAGCTCAACGACTTGCGGAACAACCACAACCCCTCGCGTCGAAATCTCATCGAGCAAGCGGTGATACTGGAGTCTCTGACTGCTGAGAACAACTGATTCTACGTTGCAAGAACGAACATGACTCTGATACGACAAAAATGATACAAGCAAAACAGCGCGACATTTAGCTCTGGGCACACTGGATATTGCTTGCACCCTGGCCATCCTCGTCATCGTCGTCCATGCCAGGGTGGGCAGCGCCGTTGGGCCTGGCGTTGCGCGCCTCGCGCTCGTCGAGGTCGTCCATCTGAACGTCTTCGACATCGATCTCCTTCTTGGTCTTGGGCAGCGCGTTGCGTGGTGGGAGCGCCTTTTCGAGCAAGGGGATGTTTTCGACATCGATGGTCTCGGGGAAGGCGACGCTGAGGTGGACGTAGAGGTCGCCGAGCTCGTGGTGTCGGTAGCTGGGCATACCTTGGCCACGAAGCACCTTGACATCACCAGGCTTGATGACCTCGCCGGCGGGGATCTCGACCGACAGAGCGTGGTCGTCGAGGTGCTCGATGAGGATCTTTCCGCCCGCGAGCGCTGTGAGCAGGTCGACCTCGACGTCAATGAAAAGGTCGTTCTTTCTGCGCTTGAAGCGCGGGTGCGGCTTCTCGTCAATGACAATCACCACGTCGCCTGGGATGGTGTTGGGCGCTTGGTCGGCCTCCTCCTTGAAGGTGATCTGCTGGCCGTCCTCCATGCCCTTGTCGATGCGAACCTCGAGCACCTTGCGCTCCTGGTTGATCTTTTTGCCGTTGCACTCCTTGCAGCGGTCCTTGGCGTTGATGATCTCACCCTGACCCTGGCACTCGGGACAGGTCTGCTGCATCTGCTGCACCATGGGACCGAGCTGGCGGAGGACGACCTTGATACCTTGACCGTTGCATCCACCGCACGTCCTGACGGCGCCTTCCTTGCCACCGCGACCGTCGCACTTTTTGCAGAGGACGTGCTTCTGCAGCGCAAGCTTGGTGACCTTGCCGTGGTAGAGATCCTCGAGCGAGACCTTGACACGGTGGACGAGGTCCTTGCCCTTGCGAGGACCACGGGGACGTCCGCCTCCACCGCCGAAGAAGCCGCCGCCACCGCCACCAAAGAGCTGGGAGAAGAGGTCCTGGGGGTCCATGCCACCGCCCATTCCTCCGCCTTCGAGACCCTGCTCGCCGAATCGGTCATAGAGGTCGCGCTTCTCGGGATCCGAGAGGATTTCGTATGCTGCAGTGATGGACTTGAACTTTTCGGGATCACCGCCCTTGTCTGGGTGCTCCTTCAATGCCTTCTTTCGGTAGGCCCTGCGGAGTGAAAACGGAATGCGATTCAAACAGATTGTCAGCAACTGACTCGTTTTTGCTTCAATGCCTAAGCTTGAGCAGCATTGAGGTATACTTACTTTTTGAGCTCGGCCTCGGAAGCGGTGGGGGGAACCTCGAGGAGGTCGTAGAACTTTGTCTCCTTGACCATGGTGGAGATTGGGTATGCGGGAAGAGGTCGAGGGAAGTGGTGATGCCTGCGGATTGGCTATCGGAGTGAACGAAAGAGTCGAGACTAATGGCGACTGAAGATGATCGCTGTGAGTTGAAGAGGACGACCGAGTGAGCTCTCGAGAGCTGATAGAAGGGTCGTAGAATGCGACTGACTCGATGACAGCGCTTTTGAAGAGATCGAGGAAAGGTATGCGACTGAAGATCAAGTGATCCGCTCGTTCGCTTTGAGGATGATGGTGAGAAGTGAGAGCGGAAGATGGATTGATAATCGACACAGAGACTCGTTGAACCCCCCAAAAAAAAAGTGTTGGAGCGGCAAAGCAGAAAGAGTCGAGCGACACACACGCTGCGGAGAAAAGCAGCAAAGTCATTTTCACTGCGCAACAGCAGCGCACCACGAACTTCTTGAAATTCCACACGTTTTTTTTTTTTTTTTTTTGCGATAAAAAAAAAATCAAAATGCCCGACGAGATAGCGAAACCAGCAGCGGCACTCCATCCTTTCAATCAGCTCATCAAAGTGTGATTCTGCTTCCAAAGCTTTGAGAAGGCTGCTGACGAAGCCTTGAAGAATCGATTCTGCTGCGCAAAGACAAAGCAAAGACAAGGGTTCATGCTTTTCGATAGCCGCTTCGAGTCTCGTCTGGAAGTGCAAGAAAGGGACGAGTTGAAACTGTGGCTGTCAACGCTCAGAGCCGCACGACCTTCCAAAGGCTTCCATCGCGTCAAACCGGTGCATCGGCACTTTTCCAGCGTTTTCTCTGTCGAAAGTTGCATTTATCGGCTCATTGCTCGCAAATTCTGGCCCCGATCCCGATCTGAAGCCACAGTCTAACAAACGGCAAAGAAAAAATCAGCACGGCTTGCACGTCTCGAAGATCTTTTGTCGCGTTGCGCTGCTGTTGGTCTCTTGAAGCCGCACTTTCTCCTTGAAGCAAGCGCTGTCAGTTGCTGTCAGTCAATCACACGCTTCACCACCTACGGCTCGGACCTTCCTCTTGGACTCGCTCTCATTCGGCCCGCAACGCCTCGACTCGGAAGTGCTCTCTCTCTCCAACTGCTTCGATCATTGATCAGCACTGCGCTCTCGGTTCATTACTGTGCATAGGCCACCCACTCTCGGGCTTCATCTCGACACGTAGCCACTTCGCGGCAGCGGACTTCGAGTCGACGCTCTTGTAAGACTGGACGTCACATAAAAAGCTCTACTCTTCTTCTCGTACCACCATCGACTCTCACAAACCTTCAAGCGCCGTCACAGTCGACATCATCCACAACCATGTCGAACGACAGAGACCTCTTCATCGCCTACGGCGTGCTCATGGCCGGCGCGGTGGCTCCGATCTACTTTGGCTCCTTTTCCTCCCTCAAGACGCCAAAAACCACTCGAGACCTGCTCAAAGCCGCCAAGAAGAAGCGCAATGCCGACAAAGACTCGGATGAGTTCGACTCGGACTCGGATTCGGATTCGGATTCGGACGGCGACGAGGAAAAGGTGACGTCGTCGGATGCCATGTGGTTCCCCATCATGGGCTCGGCCGTTCTCTTCGGCTTGTTTCTCATCTTCAAGTACCTCAACAAGAAGTACGTCAACCTGCTGCTCAGCTTCTACTTTGGATTCGTGGGCTGCCTCGCCCTCAGTCAGGCACTCGTCTCCATCTCACGCCGAGTGGTCGGTCGTGAGCTGTGGAAGAAGCTGCCCAACTTCCGACTTCACCTGGATCAGCGTGGACAGGGCCGTATCTTCAAGCTCTCCTTTACCACAGTCGATGTGGCGCTTGTGGCTGTTTCGGCTCTGCTGGTCGGGGTGTACCTGGTGACCAAGAACTGGATCATCAGCAACCTGCTCGCACTCTCCCTGTCGCTCAACGCCATTGCACTCATGTCGCTCGACTCGTTCCGCACCGGCGCCATCATGCTCGGAGGTCTGTTCGTGTACGACATCTTTTGGGTGTTTGCTACGCCCGTCATGGTGTCGGTCGCACGCAACTTTGATGCACCCATCAAGATCGTGTGGCCCAAGAACATCATCGAGGCCTTGTTGGCGCTGCAAGCTCGCGAGCCGCTTCCTAAGCTGCAATTCACCATGCTTGGATTGGGAGACATCGTGATCCCCGGCATCTTTGTCGCGCTTGCACTGCGATACGACCAGCTCGTGGCGAGCGAGGCCAAGCCCTCAACCAGCTTCACGAAGAGGTACACTCGGTTTGACAAGCCCTACTTCAAGGCTACGCTGGCTGCATACGTGGGTGGACTTGCAACGACGATGGGCGTGATGCACTTTTTCAAGGCTGCGCAACCGGCGCTGCTCTACCTGAGCCCTGCGTGCACGGGTGCTGTGTTTTTGACGGCTGCGCTTCGTGGCGAGTTCAAGCAGGTTTGGAACTGGACTGACGGCGAGGAGGAGGAGGAGGAGGACAGCAAGAACAACAAGGCTTCCAAGCCTGCTCCCAGACGGTCCAGTCGCAAGTCGTCAGTCAAGAAGGAGTGAGCAGAAGCACCCGCAGATACATTCTAAGCAATGCAAAGAGCTTTGGCTTCAGCTGACCATCCTCAAAGAGCGATGCCGATGAGACACAAGCTGAGAGGTGTGACACGTTGGGCCTGTCCGGTCCGGATGCATTCCGCCTTTTCGACGTTGGCTCTTGTCGAGCACTGTTCTTCGGTACAACGGAAATGCGGCTATTCTTTGATCCGCCAGTGCGTCTCTTTAGGGCCATCCTGGTGTCAGACAACATGGCAATGCCGACGGCCCAGCCGAAACCGATGCAAAGGCACGCGAATCGAGTCTCAAAAAAAAAAAAAAAAAACAAAAAAAAAAAAAAAGAAAAAACTAAACTGATCTGCCGAGTGACATGGTGAATTTCTGTGAACCCGCTGTGAACCCGTCAAATTTCTGCTCTCAAAAATTCGCCGATCTCGGCTGTGTCGATCCTCTCGAGGTCACGTGTCGGTCTACTTCCTATCGAAGCTGTTTGTAGGAAAGAGTCCGAAGGAAGGCGACGACCATACCGTCGGAGGCTATCCGAACAAGCGCTGCGCAAAACCTCCGATTCAGCTCGACCTTGTGGTTTTTTATTGCCAAGCAAGGTCCAAGCGGCTGTGCATGCAGATGCACCATGCTTGCGGTCCGCGTGATCTCTGCACTGCGACTCTCTTCCCCCACGCTGTCCTTCTTCCCTTCGATCGAAGACGTTCGACGATCGACGGTCGATGGTCGGCTTGTAATCAGCAACGACGCCAAGTAGCCTGATATTCGCTCCTTGTTGTTCCATTGCTGGTCGGTCGATAAAGCGGCAAGGGGAGGATGGGCGTTGTGCCAGCTCGACGCCAACGTCGGAAGCGCGCAGTCTGAGTGCAGCACACAGAACTTCGCCGAGCGTGCTTGCTGTTCAGACAGCGACAAATCGCATGGAAAATACCCCCACTTGTGATGCTCGCTGGCTGCTGCTGCTGCACAAGCGCGTTCGGTCGTCGCCTGATGCCGTCACACAGCGAATGAGTGAAGATGGACCAGTTCGGCTGAATTTTCCCTTGGCGTTTTCTAATTTTTGCATCGCGTCCTGCAGGTCGGAAAAAAAAAAAAAAAAAAAAAAAAAAAAAAAAAAAAAAAACCAAAAAACCCTTTGGCTGGGTTGAAAAGGGGGGGGCAAAGTTGCCAAACCCGGGTTTGGAGGGTTTAAATTTTTTTTTTTTTTTTTTTTTTTTTTTTATTTGCGAAGGG
>JALCCG010000224.1:0-10392 GCA_023212695.1 Sporisorium sorghi | reverse complement strand
CATGGACAGATCCCCCATCCCCCGTGGACCAAGGGGGGGGGGCCCCTCCCCCCCCCCCCCCCCCCCCCCATCTGATGCCGACGATCTGAGCAACACTTACCCAAATCAAATGAACAAAAGCTCGATCAAAAGAAATCGAGTGTGGGGCGGTTTTGAATCAAAAAAAAAAAAGAAAAAGAAAAAGAAAAAGATGGATGGGTTGCTGCTGATGATGGTGGCGAAGGGTATAAAGCGATGCAACGGTCAACCAGTTGTGAGTCGAGTCGAGTCGAGTCGAGTCGGTGGAGGCTGTCGTAGAAACTCTGAGCTTTTTTGTCGCAGCTTCAAGTTGGAGTCTCAAGATCCCGCAGGCTGCGCAGCAGACACTCACGAATGAGACAAAGGCGCGGGATCCATTCGACAAGTAAATCAAATTTAATTTATCGTGCGAGAAAGGTTTTTTCTTTTTTCTTTTTTCTTTTTTGGACCCTCGAAGCAGCATTTTGTTTCTTCTTGTTGGACATGGACAAACAAGCGCAGCGCGCTTTTCTCCTTTCCAGACCACCACTCGCTCAGTTTTTTTTTTTTGGCCCCAAAGATCTCATCGCAACCGACGTAGCAACTCTGGCTGGCTCAAAATGGAGAGAGTCCAGTACCAGCTCGAACGCTCCGTTCCGCAGCTCCGGCTGCTCGACGACAACGGCGTCTTCTCAAAAGACCAGCTCCGCTCCATCACTTCACAGCGTCAGACTTTCGAAGCACGTCTGCTGCGAAGAGGTCCAGACAAGAACGACTTTGTTCGCTATGCCGAATTCGAACGCAACCTTGCCGATCTCATCAACCTCAAGGCAAATCGCATCGGCCTGCCGCGCTCCTTCCACCGCGACAATGCAGCAGCGCACACCGCTCACATTGTCGCCATCTACGAGCGTATGGTGCTCAAGTTCAAGTACGATGTTGATGCGTGGCAACAGTACATTGCTTTTGCAAAGAGCAGAAAGATGCGCGTCGTCACCGGCAGAGTCTATGCCCGAGCGCTGTCGTTGCATCCCAGCAACGTGCCTCTCTGGCTCGCCGCTGCAGCTCACGAACTCAATGACAACTCTTCTACGACTGCCGCTCGCTCGCTTCTGCAACGCGCTCTTCGACTCAACCGTCTTCCTTGCAAGTCGAATTTGTCCGCCAGCTCCTCATCCTCCAACGGCAAGCGTGCCAATGATGGCGACGCATCCGATTCCAACAAGCGCTTGCGTCACCACAGCAACCGTACAACCATCCCCGCCCAAGAGTCGTCCAAGAGCGCCTCGTCTGGTCCCGCCACGCTCAAGCTCTCTTCACGAGAAGCGGATTTGCTTCGATTGTGGGTCGAATACATTCGTATGGAGCTCGTCTTCATCGAGCGGCTACGCAGGAGATGGCTCGTCCTCGGTCTCGAATGGGACGACCAAGACTTGAGCGGTGAGGCGTCCGCTGTCAGCTCCTCGGATGCTTCTACAGAGGCACACCAGGCAGCTGTCGACCTCGAGGCTCACTCGAAGCAAGCAAACGGATCCAGTGGCAATGAACAAGATGACGACAACGAGACAATACTGCTCAGCCAAGTGCCGGACAAGGACGACGACGCGGATTCTGAAGCACTCGAACCCGCCAACGCCAACCCCAACACGTTTATGCCCAGAAAAATGACCGCCATTCCTCCAACACAGATCGCCGTTCTGAGGGGCAGCATCCCCCTCTTTCTCATAGACAGCGCTCTCGAGTCGCTTGCCCCGCATCTCCATTTCGCGTTCCTCGTGGCCCTCGTCGAGCTCCTCCAGTCGTTCCCCTTCGCCGAGCCACTCTGCCTCGACGCACCTAAGAGCGGCCAGGCACTTCGACGTCGTCTCCTCGACCGTGTCTACCGGAACCTTTCGGATCGTCAGCGATGGGGCTGGTCTCACTTTGCGCCCGCTGCTCTCGCTTCTAGCCTGCGCTCACTCCGCCCCGAAGCGCCATTTTACGCCGACAAGTCTGCTGCAACCGCCGCGCAAGTTGCCAACACCGAGGAGATGGACTCGCATCGTCTCCTTTCGTCTGCCAGCCATCTGCGAACCACCTTTTCCGACGAAACCGATGGCCTCCTCCAACTCGCATCGCAGCTTCGAGGCGTGGCAGCAGCTTCAGGCATGCACAAGACGTCGTCGTCGTCGTCGTCCGCTTCCATCGCTGTCTTGCTCGTTCTGCAACTGTTGCAGTCGCTGTTGACCGAGAGCAGCAAACTTGGAGCAAGGCCCTCGTCTGCCTACCAGAGGCTGGCCGAGTCGGGCGTGCTTCCCACCGCCGTCAGCGATGCCGTCAAGCAGATGCGCGCTCTCTGCGTACAGGCGCCCATCGACACTGTCAAGCCTACCGCACGCAGCGCCAAGGCCGATTTCTACACCACTACTGCGCTTCTTGTCGAGATGCTCAGCGATGCGCAGCGTTCCGGCATCGACGAGCCCAACCTGCTGCGATACCTGGAGTCGGTACAGACGCAGCTGATAAAGGAGGCTCAGGCTGCTGGTCCCAACATTGAGACGGCGCAGATGCGTGCTGTCACGCTGCGCAACAAGGTCGACGCTGCGCTCGCCCTTCAAGATGGCAAGGACCAGACCAAGAAGCTGACGAAGCTCCAGGTTCAGCTCAAGGAGGCGACGAGCGCGGCCCACTTTGCGTCGAGCGACGAACTGTGGAGTCTGCGCATCCTTGTCGCTTCTCAATTGGCCAGGACGTCGGGCAAGTCGGTATCAGAGAGCCGCGATGCAATCGCCGCGGAGTGGCGCCGAGGGCTGCAAGCACGCTCGGAGCACGTTGACTCAGAGGCTTCCGCCGAGACGAGCCTGTGGTCGCGCTTCCTCGACTGGCTCGACTACGGCGTGTTGAGATTCGAGGAGAGCGCGAGCCGCAAGCAGATCAAGGCGTCGTTCGCCTACGCCTCGGAGCAGCACCGCTGGGCGGTGCGCGAGACGGCGTCGCTGCTGTCGCGCAGTCACAGTGCCACCGTGGCCGATCTGGAAGCGGTGCAGGCGTACCGTCAGAGCGTGCACGACGTGTGCGTGCTTCGCTACGTTCGACTCGGCCGCCGCGTGGGCAAGCACGACGAGATGGTGTCGTGGCTACTCCAGTTTTGCTTTGCGTCGCATCGGGCGTGGCTCGACGTCATTGCGGAGATTCAGGCTGGTGTGGAAGGAGAGGACGAGGATACGGCGCGTTTGCAGAAGGATGCTCAGTTGCTGGACAAGGTTTTCTCCAAATTGCTGCAGATCAAGTCGACTGACGTAGAGGTATGGATCAGCTACCTGAGGTATTTGGCTGCTGGGGATATGACGAAGGCGCTCAAAGGACTCGAGAGGTGCCGAAGCACCTTGGAGAAGAGCGAGTACAGGCTGGTGGAGAAGGAGTGGCAGCGGATCTGCGAGGCGTTGCAGAAGCGGTCTAGCGCTGTCACGGAGGATGAGGATGAGGATGAGGACGAGGAGGAAAGTGAGGCGCAAGAATAGCAGACCTACGCTCATTCGTGTTACAAGCACGCAAGCACGCCAATCCAAAAGACAAAGGTGCATGCGTATGAATGCGTGGATTGCCTCTATTCCAGAGTGTTGTGAATGGCACACCAATTCAAAGACCGAAAGCTACATTGACAAGTTGTTCCACATCGAATTCCGTCGGACGTTTGTGAAAGTCGTGCAAGAGTTGAGCACAGGCTGAAGCGTCGTCCTTGGCATCCGTGTCTACCGCCGTCGTCGACGAGGGAAGGTAGAACCTCTGCAGAGTGAGAGCGAGCAGCTGCGCCTGCGCCTGGTCGATGCGCCCACCCTTGCCCGTCTTCTCATTGAGGCCCGTGACCTCGCCCCTCATGAGCACGATGCCATTGTCCTGCGCCAGATCGGTGTAGAAGGTGAGGATGAGCACGGGCTGGCTGAAGTCCTGCTTGAGCTTGTACTCGGCCAGCGGCGTGAAGATCGTCGTAGCCGAGGGAGGCGCGCCCTGGGCAGCTGCTGGATTCGGGACGACGGCCCACTCGAGGAACTGCATCTCAAAAGCTTCTTTCGGGCTACCGGCTGCGTCGGACTCCTCGTCGATCACCTGTCGCGGCAGCGGAAGCACAAACTGCGGATACTTGCGCGCGTTGGCGAGCATCTCGAGGTACTTTTCGGTGGGGATCACCGCAGACAGCTTGTTCTTGATCATGTGGTAGCCGGCCCACAGCTTGGTGATGGTTTCCTGATCTTGCGTCCGAAGCTTTCCCACATCGAGGATCTTGCTGAGCGGCTTGATAGGACCCTCCTGTGCGCCTGTGGGGGTGGAATGGACCTGGCCGGAGGCGATTTTCTTGGCCGCTTCCGCCTGGGATCGCTGCTGCAGCTTCTGTGCTATCGCCTGGTCTCGCTTCTCTACCTCGGACAAAGATGAAGCAGCGGTCGACGTGTTGGACGAAGCAGCCGAGCTTGCTGTGGAAGCGATAGGCCGGGTGGGTTTGACGGCGGCAAACTCGAGAGATCTACGTTTGAACTCTTCGGGCGACAAGCCCTCCTGCATCGCCTTGACCTTGATCTTGGCCTCGTACTCGCGGAGTTTGCGGTCACGCTTCTGCTGAACCAATGCGCGATGATCCTGAACGATCGCGGAAGTCAAAGCGTCGAGCTGAGCTTGATTGGTGCCTCGCGCCTGGTCGTCGGATTTGAGGTGCGACCAGGAGAAGGGCAGAGGCGGAGACACTTGGGCGAGGCAAGGTCGAGCTGTGTGAAGAGCGCGTGCGCGAGATCCAGAGGCTATGGCGGTGGCGTAAGCACTGCAGACGGTGCTGGTGAGAGGCCTCATGTTGGTCTTTGGGCTGGGTGTATGGAGTACAGCTGGTGAGCGACGAGATAAGAAGCTTCAAGGACGTTGGGCAGAGCAGCGAAGATCAGTGTCGAAAAAAGCCATAACTCGGATCTCGGGTTGGGGGGAGCACAACAGAATTTCGTCATTTATTTATATGTGTATCATTGGTCCTTCCATTGGCTATGATCATCCAATCTGCAATCATCACCAATTCATAGGATATGATGCCCTAGCCCTAGGGCGTGGGCGGTCGATGGCGCAAGGTGGTCGTGACTGTACCGCCAAATGGGTGTGTCTGGCCAGGTGGAGGGGAGCCAGCAGTCAGCGCAAAAGACACTGCTCCAGTGCTGCTACAGTTTGAAATTTGTGGAGGCCAGCGACACATCAAAATTCATGGAAATTCCTGCTGCTGCCACACTGCTCCAGTGCCTGGCGATCAAATCCAACTTTGAGCATGCACAGTGGTCCAGCACACGCAGCAGTCCAGCACGCTGTGGTCTGACTCACGCTACAGCCTGACTCACTCAGCGGTCCAACATGCAGCAGTCCAGAAACCATTGACCGTCAATATCATTTGAGAAATTATGGATGAGAAAAGGAGTGTGATATTTTGTGCATTACCAGAGTGCAGTACAGCAGCAGTCTGTGAAAAAGCCAAAGTGCAGTGGGATTGGCGGTCACACGCAACTTTGAGCAACCCACTCAGAGAATGGGCACACAGCGTGTGTGACAGTCACGGTCACAGTCACAGTTGCCATTGCAGTTGTGCTCACAGTCCATGCTTTGATGCCAGCCATGGCTGTGAGAATTTGTGGGAAATTCCAACTCAATGAAGCGTCAGACTGCCCACCAAGACACAAAGCATGTAAAGGACAAAGCAGACGTGACCACCACTGTCACAATCACAATTGCAGCCATCGTAGCACTGCCACAGATCAAAGGGACTGTCAATGCAATGCAGAAACCAATGCAGCAGCATCTGGTTCTCACACTTCTGACCGTAGCACTTCTGATTGTTGAGCTTGATATGAATCCTTTGTGTTCAGCAGTCCAGTCAATGCGTAGGAGTCGACAAGGCCGGCGAGAAGGCACTGGACATTACTGGCTGGCGTTGACATCGGACAGGGGTGGGGGTGTATGCGAGTGGGCCCAAGCTCGCAGCCCACTGCAGGTCCAGGTGGGGTGAGTGGGGGAGATGAGGAGGAGGAGGGTGGTTGATGTGGCCAGGGGCCACGAGACCGCCGTATATAAGTCACGACCTCACAGCAGTGGAAGGGCGGGAGCCCATCCACTCTATCTTATACATTCTTTATAGTAAGCTCAGCTTTTCAAGTCCTCTGGATGAGGTGACCACAGTGGTCAGTCAGCTTCGAAGGCAACAAACGGCTCGTTACCTTCGAGCTCGTTCAAGTTTGTAAATTACCACAGCATATTTATGAGCCCAGCAACTTCGAAAGTAAGTCGGTTCTACCCGCGAGCTTGGAAGCCAGGCGCGTGACCGCTGACACGCTGCTCAGCAAGTGCCTTGTAGACAGTGCACATGTATATATACTTGCACTTGTTGACCATCACTGCCGCATCAGACATCACTTCACCGCTCTCTATCTTTGATACACACTCCAACACTTCACCACTCACACACTCCAATCATTTCTCTCTACTGCAACTATGTCTCAGCACTCTGCTCGTAAGTATTTCTCAGGGTTAGGGTTAGGGTTACAAGGGGTATCCCAGGTAGGGTTGGTGACCAAACACCCCCTTTTCTTTGCATTACTAGATAGTCTCAGGTGAGTATAGTAAGAGTCATTAATTGACCCTATGCAGGTTGACTATAAAAACAGGTCAGGGTGGCTCACCAAAAGTAGGGTCAGCAGGTGTGGTCAAGGTAGGGTCAGAGAACTTTTTTTTGGCTTTTGGGTCATCCAATGGTGCAGACAGGTGTGTAATGATGAAAAACTAATGTATGCAAGAAATTGGGGATGGAAAAGGTGTATTGGAGGCATAGGGGTGGAATAAGTTGAAAGCAGGGCAAATCCAAAGGGGGGACCATTGGAGGGTTGAGCAGATGAAAAAAGTTGCTCTGATTGAGTCTGGCTGATAATGAAAGATGTGTCAAATGGTGTCAAATGGATGTATGTACAAGCTCATAGCTGCAGCTGTTGTTGCTGTGGCTGGGTAGGGTCAAACGTGTTGATCTGACCCTACCCCTGTAGGGTTAGGGTGATTGGGCATAATAAGTGGCCCTGTCTTGATATGCACTGGGGTTTTCTGCAGAGCAGATTGTAAATTTGACCCTAGGGTTGATACACAGCAGCTGAGAGATGCCCATCGCCTTGGGCTGCAAACGCCAGCAGGATGTCTGGGTTGTGCTGCAGCCAGTGGAGTGCTTTCATCTGCACCTCCATGTGATTGGCCTGGCTGCTGGTGAGGTGGTAGGCCATGGCCCTGAACATGCAGTTGCCATCCTTGCTGATGAAGTTGCTCACCTTGAGGTTGTACAGGCTGTGCAGAGTACAGCATGGAGGTGTGGCCAGGTGTGCAGCGTGATGGCTGGAGACGCTGATGGTGACACCACAAAGGGGTTGGGTAGAGGAGTACCACCACACTGTCATCCAGCTCATCTAGAGCCTGTATCCATCACTGCAGGTGTCTCTGGCTCCACTGGAGCACGCAGGGTTAGGGTTACAAGGGGCTGCACAAGAATCTAGGGTTAAGGTCAGGAAGCAGAGTTGCTCCCAGGGCTCTGTAAATGCTTCTAATACCTTTATTATACTCTACTCATGATGCCTGTGAAGTATCACGGCCAGTGGTTGAGCAGGAGAAGTGGTACAGGCATCCCCAGTCACTCTGCCTAGTGCAAACCTGGGATAGTCAGTCCCACTCGAGAGAGTGCCCTGAGAGGAAAGGTGTAGCCAGCCCGGAGCTCAGTGGGGGTTTTTTTTGCGAGAAAAAGAAAAAAACCTGGAGGAAACGTACCACAGGGATAACTGGCTTGTGGCAGCCAAGCGTTCATAGCGACGTTGCTTTTTGATCCTTCGATGTCGGCTCTTCCTATCATACCGAAGCAGAATTCGGTAAGCGTTGGATTGTTCACCCACTAAAAAAAGAAAACCTTATTGGTGGTAAAAGGAAGGCAATTCGATGATTGTTGTTGGGCGTTGGGATTCTTCCTAGTAGACATGATGCATATGCTGCAGGTATCATGCTGCGACACAACCTGGTTCGGGGGAGGCTAAGGGTTTTGCGAAAAATCTATGCTAATCCCGAGTGCAGTCGATAGAGGGCGACTTCTATCAGACGCATGTAACGCGCGGTAAGGTGTGGGTTGAGTTGGCTTTGCTCTTGATATTGGAAAAAAGGAAGAAAGAGTCAAAGTCAATCTCGGCTTAAGGTACGTGCTACTCCCATCCGAAAGGATGCTTGGAAGTAATCTCCTGCAGAGACGAGATCCAAGGGCCGTTTTCGATCTGACATTATGTGGATCGAATGAAGGAGTTTAGGAAATGATTCTCCAAGGTCGGTACAGAAGTTGGAACACACATAAACATGCGGAAACGTGTGTTTAAGTGCGTTTTTTTCCTTCGAAAGGAATAGGGAACGTGAGCTGGGTTTAGACCGTCGTGAGACAGGTTAGTTTTACCCTACTGATGGAGGGTTATCGTAACAGTAATTCAACTTAG
Organism: Sporisorium sorghi; assembly: GCA_023212695.1. Taxonomy (NCBI): domain Eukaryota; kingdom Fungi; phylum Basidiomycota; class Ustilaginomycetes; order Ustilaginales; family Ustilaginaceae; genus Sporisorium; species Sporisorium sorghi. Next base: position 1,891 of record JALCCG010000224.1, on the reverse strand, counting down.
TACGAGAGGAACTGTTGATTCGTGTAATTGGTCTTGGCCGTTGTCCAACAGGGCAGTGCGGCGAAGCTACCACACGCTAGATAATGGCTGAACGCCTCTAAGCCAGAATCTGTGCTGGAAGCGATGATGTTGGTCCCGCTTATATGAAATGAGTAAAGATAAAGCATCTCTGATGCTTGTGTACCATAGCTGGCGAGGGACGGGCTCGTGGACGGAAAGGTCTGCGGTCTACCTCGTGAATTGCAATCACAATATGAGCGGGGAAAAATCTCTTGCAGACGACTTGAATGGGAAGGGGGTGCTGTAAGCAGTAGAGTGGCCTTGTTGCTACGATCTGCTGAGGCTCAGCCCTATCTTCCACGATTTGTTTGGCGTTGTCCAAACTTTTTTTTAAAGGGTTGCGGTGTTAGATCTAAATTGGGAAGGCGGAAGAGAAAATCAATTCATTTTCTTTTTCGAGAGGGCAGTGCGAAAAAAAAGAAGTGGCGGGAGTGTTTTTCGAAAAAAGGCAGGCAGGCAGGCAGGCACGCGAGTCGAGTCGAGTCGAGCGAATTTCCAAAGGCATACATACCCCTTGGAGATTTGGTGAGAAATTTTGGCTGGCGGCGGGGTGGACGCGGACGCCGATACAGACGCGGGAAATTGGAAATATATATTTTTTTCGAAGAAAAAGCTAGGGTTGGGAAATGAGTTGTGGCGGTCTAACACTCATCCTCGAGGGGGTTTTTCCTCGAGTTGGATTTGGGGGCTGAGAACAGGTTGCGCCGGCTTAACATTCATGCCCAGACTTGGAGGAATTTGTTTCGACGAGTTGGGAGCGAGCCTTTTTGATTTTTTTTTTCTCGAGTTGGAAATGGGTTGCGCCGGCTTAACATTGGAGCCGTGACTGGGACGAGTGAGGGAGAGTCGAAGGTTGACCCCTTGGTGGGAATTTCGAGGGGGGAAAAAAAATAAAATTGATTTTCGAGGCGAATCCAAAGTGGACCCCTCGTGAGGGGTTTTTTCGAGCTTTGAGTTTCGAGCTTTCAAGTACTCGAGAGCTTTCCGAGAAAAAGGGCTCGAAATTGGGGATGCTTTATTAGTTGGCGCGGTTTAACACGTAGCCCGCGATTTGGAAACGAACCCGCAGCTCGCCAGGTGGTGCGCCAGTGGGCTGCCCTTTTTTCGGGCGGTGCAACATGTGCGGTCGACCTTTTTCTTACAAAAAAAATAATAATTAATTGCCTCCGATGCCACTCTCCAAAAAAAAAAACGATCCAAGATCCGTTGAGAGTAGCAAGCAAGATCGAGATGCAGTGCGATGCAGTGCGATGCAGTGCAGTGGGTTGCCCAGAAAAGCGATCCGAGATCCGTCCCTCGGTCCCTCGGTCCCACACGGTCCTACAGCTGCCTCCGGCCGAGAGATGCAGGTGTGGGTTCAATTTTGGGCCCCTTTTCGAGGCCTCAATTTTGGGCCCCTTTTTCGGGCGATTAAGTGAAAATACGCGTATCCGGCCAAATTAAGCAGAAAACCCTCAACTCGATGCTGCCCCGCTCAGCGAGCTAGCAAGCCGGCTTGAAATATTTATGAATAAAATCATGATTTTATTTTTTTTGATTTTTTTCATTTCGTACGCGTCTGTGGGTGGGTGAGGGTGAGATCGAATCGGATCTCGGATTGAGTGTCTGAGAGGAGCCTGCCGTGGGTCGAAATCGGCGATGGTGTGGGCGGGAGAGCTGCAGCGAGCGAAATGAATTGTTAGGTTGCATTGACAGTGGGCTCGAAATGTCGCGAGTGAGTCCAGTCGAGTGTTGAATTTTGAAAATGTTAGGTCACACAAAGTTAGCTGGTGAGCGAGCCTTGGCTGGGAGAAAAAGTCACTCGAAAAGTCGCGGGTGTGAATTTCAACAA
>JALCCG010000223.1:0-35050 GCA_023212695.1 Sporisorium sorghi | reverse complement strand
TATACCGTCCGAAAGGGACCTGAATGAACGCCTCACAAATGATGGCTTCGTTTTCACATCTGTAGCCCCCAACTTAGAGGCCAACATGGAAAAAAAAAAAAAAAAAAAAAAAAAAAAAAAAAAAAAAAAAGGAGCATCCAGGATTCCCACACGCAAGACAACTCTATTGTTCCTTGACAGCACCATACATGATCTTCTTTGCATTTGCTTGACAACCATGCAGATCGTAATGCTTCCGGCCTTGCAGCGTTCGTGCGCAGATTGCGGAAAAAAAGAAGCACGAAAGGGCGCTTGGCTTTAGTGCGATATGCGATCGTGCAGTCGTATGCGGTACCTTGCACCTCAAGGCTTGGAGAAAAAGGCGGTTTTCGGAGGCGAACAATGAAAGAGACTGCAGCACACGACGCAAAGCACGTCAACGTCAAGCCCACCAAACGCACAAGGGCGTGCCGATTGCCAGCCAATCAATTTGCAACTCCGGGCGTGACATGACGCATATCTGATCTTTGGCATGCCTCTGTCCCACGGTAAACATCGTCGCTGTGCAACCGGTACCGAATGCATTGACGTGTCAGGAACGCGATGGGAAAGAAAATGCAGCCTCTGCAACTGCAACCGACTGATTGGCGTCGGCGCAGTCTGCGCGAGCTCGGTCCGCTTCGGTTGTGCACAGACAAGAGAAGGCGTTAAAAAGGGGTCAGCAGCATTGCAGAGCGAGGCAGAGCGAGTCCGAAGCGAGACCTCGCCAATCGAGGGGCTGTCGAAACCAAGGCTCAAGGCTTTGATCAAAACAACGCAACGCAGTAAGCGAGTTAGGGTCATGCAGTCATCTCGATCCGAGCACCGAGCCTGCTCACCAGCTGTCGATTCATGTGAGACAAAGCGAAGTTACTGTAGTAGAACTTGGAGCAGATGGCGACAGAGCTTGCTGGACGTCATTACACGGAACCAAATTGCCGGTGCACGTCCAAAACATGTGTTGAATTTTTTTCGCGATTGGGCGGTACTGGAGCCGTCAAAAGCCTTTTTCTGCTGCTGACGGGCGGTACGGCACTGCACGGAAGGTGTCACACCGAGCAGAGCGCGACCGGATTCGGTTTTGTGACTCTGAAAGTTAAGGGCTGTGCTCGACGCTAAGCGGGATTGCGGTTGACGGGACGCCGGTTGTGTCGAGCAAATTTGCTAGAGTAGATGGTCGTGATGACACCCAAGACGACCAAGACGACGATCAGAGAAATGCCGTTCGGACTTTGAATTCCCGAGTGGAAAACAGGCGAACCGGTACAATGCCACTGTCACGACTGCCATTCGCTGCACGCTTTTTGTCTCGAGTTGCCGAGTCGACACTCACGACAGTTGAGACAGAGCAACAGTCAAAAAAATGCCCCCTTTTTTTTTTTTTTTTTTTTTTTCTTAGACTTGACCTGCTTTTTTGTGCGCGTTTGTGTCTGTCCTCTACAGCTAGTGCCATGCACAATTTGACCCACAAAAAAACGTCTGTCGGGCTGTGCCGCCCGCCTTTTTCCAATTCGATTTCCTTTGACCGCGCAAAATTTCTTCGAGGTGGGATGCCTGGACGGCCTTTTTCTTTTTTGGCAACCCAATTTCGGAGGAGTCGTGCCGAAGACGGAGGCTTGGCAACCGTGTGACAAGGCAACCAGCCAGCCAAAGTGGCGCTCGACAAATGATCAGCAGCTGTCACAGAGCTGTCGTTCGGAGTCACCGAGCCGTGCCTGAGTCTGGCGCGCTTGAGCAAGCCCGACTGGAAACATCGACAGCGCCTCACTCTCTTTCCCCGTCAGAGATGCGCGTCACGAGATCTCTCTCGCAATCAAGGCACCAAAAGAATCTCGAGATGAAGGCAAGCATATCGACAGTCGACGCTCGCCTGACCACAGATCCTATCTCGACTATTTTCAAACGCCAAAGGATGGAGCCTCGAGGATACCCACCAACGTCGCTGCGCCGAAAGCGATGCTCGACTTCATCTTTGGGTCTCGAAACTGTCTTGGGAGGTGGGCGGCAAAGTGTGAAGGCATTGATTCATCGAGAGCGTCGTACACCGTGCATCAATGGGGTCGAGCAGCGGAGCTTGAATGCTCCTTGCTGGTGGATCTGCGTGGCGTGGGAGGGCCTTGAACAAGAAACGACGGTGAGAAGAGGAGACTAAAAGAGATCTGCGACCATGACTGGCTGCCGAAAGTCACGCACGGCCTCACTGATCGCACAAGAATGAACAAGGAATGACAACCTCAGGCCCTTTGTTCCGACGATGAATGAAGAGCGAGCACGGATGGTGGTGGTAAGCTAGTGCTGCTGTTGATGTTGGTTCAAAGCATTGTCAAGATAACACCACATGCCTCGCTTTGTTAGCAATGGAGAGCGTATGGAGCACAAACACAAAAGGCTTTGAGCCCTCAACTCCGACCGACCGACCGACTGGCCGAAAAGAACAAAGGTAAACATGTTGTCCCGCACTTGTCGACCGTCGCGTTCGAGGACAATGGCAGCGAAGAATGTGCTACTTTAGCAGACTCGAGACCGATCTGTCAGACGTGCAGCTGGACGGAGTACAGCCTCCTGTTTTTCATAACCGAGCCGGCTGGTGTTTAGTCTCTACCGCTTGTCGGTGTCCCGGAATGACGAATCGATCTGCGCTATCCTAACTAGTTCAACGCCTTAAAGATATAGCTGCTTAGAGTTTCGCCTTTGTGGCAAGTTGGCTTTCGACAGCAAAGGGACGATGTTGCTAGAAGTTGGGGTCTGGTCGACCTCGCCCTGTCTGGTGTCGGCTCGCTTATGACATGGAGCCCAGTGCACAACGCGTCGAAAGCAGACCGCATTGAGAATAAGCGGCCTGTCGAGCAGCTGAGAGCGACACACTGACTGACACTGCCGTGGTCTCGACTTTGCTTGACGTCTGGGTCGACGGCCTCCTTGGCCCGGCATTGTTTGTGTGAGCTGGAGCGTGTGACAAGGCTTCGTAAACCTTATTGTCTTTATCCCGCGCTCTCTCTCTCTCTCTCTCTCTCTCCTTCTCCCTCGTCCTTTACCTGAGCATCTCGAGTCGAGTTCATTCTTTGCTGACGAAAAGCAGAGGTGAGCGACGATTCAACGGCCAGACGGAGCAGCAGAGAAGAAGCAGCTTCGACCCTGTGACGTTGAGTTGAAACTTTGCGGTTCATCTCGAATCTTGTCTTGCTCTCTCGGTTTGACTCTAAATCTGCACAGCATTGGCTTGCTTGCCTCAGGTCCAACACCCAATTTTTCTCTTCTTTATGCCGAGACGGCGAGACAGGTTGGCAGGTGGTCATTTTTTTCTTCGAATCAAAATTACAAAATAAAAGTGATCACTGCCGTAGTGCCCCAGGCTAAAGGAGCGGGACTGACTCTCTCGCTCGCTCTCTCTTTCTCTCTCTTGGCTTTTCGCCTTGGCCTGATTTTCTGTAAATTTTGACACTCCGCCCTCGTAGCCTGCTGCAGCAGCTGAGTTGGGACGCCGGGTGATTTTCCTGCGGTCGCCTGTCACTGTCCCTGACTCTGTCGCTGAGCCTGTCTGCCTGTCGATGATGATTATCAATTTATTTATTTTTTCCTTTTTTATTTTTTATTTATTTTTTATTTTTTATTTTTTTTTTCTTTTGACAGTTTCGAAAGAGCATGGGCAAGCTGGCAACCGCTTGTTTTTTGGTTCCCTTTCTTGCTTTTCTTTGGTTTTGACAGCAGCCACACGCACACAAGCTCACAAGTCAACGCCGCCGCTCGCTTGTTCGCTTGTTGGTTTGGATTTTCTCGATGCAGGCACTAGACCTGTGTGCTGTCGAGTTTTTTTTTTTTTTTTTTTTTTTTTTTTTGTTTTCTTCGCCTCCCATCTCCGTCAGGCCGTCAGGCCGTCAGAGCCGTCAGACGCTCGAATTTCTCTTGTCTGTTGCTGCTCGTTCGACTACGCCAACGCTGTCCATCCATCCGCGGTTGTGGGACGCCCTTTTTTTTTCTCTCTTCGCTCTCTTTTTCCTCTTATGCCGACCGTCTGCACAGATTCACTCTGCGTCACACTCGTCTAGAGCCGCTCCAACTCGACAGTTCGTTTCGCATTCGCCTTTGTCTCATCTCGTCTCGTTCGTTCTGTTGGCTCAGTCGACTGACACTAGTCGCTGACACTCTCTGTCAGTTCTCGGTCCCTTTTTTTCATCTCTTGCCGCCTCCGCCGCCGCCGCTGCTGCTGCTGCTGCTGTCATTTGACACCTGCTTCTCTCCCTCTCTCTGCCTCTCTGCCTCTCGTCATTTCCATCACCGCCATTCTTGACTTTCGTACTCCGCGTCCTGGCTCACCGCCGATTCGGTTTCTTTCGTCCTTTCCACCATCCACGCATCCATCCATCCATCCATCCACTCGCTCACTCTTTACGCTCGTCCAGAGTCGTCAGACCAACCTCCAGCTTAGACAACCACTCGGCGTTCTCCGATAGACAACCCGCATTCTCTCTCTCTGTTCGCTTTTCCATCCCGCCCGCCCATCTCTAATCCGTCGTCCGCCCAGAGAACTGCAAGCACATACATTACCGCCCTCTTTGCGCAGGTTTCGACTCGACACCCTCTGCTTCCCACCCTTCATCTTCACATCGACCAGCTGTTTCGCTTCGACTCGACCTTGATCGGCGCACTCTCCTTGCTTCCATACACGCAGCAATCGTAGTAGCGTCCTGATCATCTCATCACCACCATACCACCCTCACTCGCCGATAACATCATCTCGTGTCCTCTCGACCAGCTTGGATTTCGTCAATCACAACTTATCGAGGCACATTTGTCGCATTCACTTCACTAAAAATCGGTCATCGCTTTCCGACAAGTGAACACGGCACCACTAATCTTCGACCTGCTCGACAGGTCGCAGTCATTCTTTGACACCTAACACAACAACGACTCTCTTCTCTCCGGCATTGCCGGTTGCAATATGGTCATCTCGCTCTCATCCAGGCCTATCAGTAGCGTCCGCGAACAGCAGCAGCAGCAGCAGCAGCAGCAGGCCTCTCCTCGTTTGCCGAGCATTCACCACACCCCTCATCTCGCCAGTGCTTCCAGCTTTGGCAATCCTTCGCCGCGCATCGGCTCCGTCATCAGCACACCCAGCGACCGTTCCGCCCCGCCCCCTTCCTCCGAGGATCGTCACAGCTCGCCACCAGCTGCCTCGGCACGCTCCTCCGAGTACTCGCTCGACCGCCATTCCGTCTCGAGTCTAGGCCAACGCTCCATCAGTACAGCTGCCACATTGCCACAGTCGACGCACGACGTGGACCACCTTCCGTCGTTCGGTTCACGCGTTATCCCCAAACCAGCTCAGCTTTCGCCCCGCTCTGTTCGCACGCCGACTCATTTGAGCTCAATGAATGCCTCGGATAAAGCTGATCTCGCCGCTCGTCGTGCCTCGCCGCCACCGCCGCCACCGCCCGCGCTGCGTCGACCCGTCTCTCCAGCCGGCAAGATCTCTCACCATTCTGCAGAGTGGGACATGCACTCGGACCGTGCCAGCCCGCACATGGCTGCACGTCGACCCGGTCCTCCGCTGCCAGCTGCTTCTGCCGCTGCCGGTCCTGTCCACTCGGCCTACACTCGCACAGAATATGCTAGCAGCCCACGCTCCATGTACCGCGAAGCTGCCTATCGTGACCCTCGCGATACCCGCGACCCCCCCGAGCTTTCTCCGCCCACCGCATCCTCCGGTCTGAAGCGCAAGCTCAGCATCTCCTCCGACATGGGAGCACGCCGAGGATTGCCCGAGCGCGTTGACAGGAATGGCAATGCTTGGGCCGCATCGGCCGACTATCCTCCTCGCGCCGCTCCTGCCTACGCCGCCGACCCCGACTACTATCGAGGCAGGGGTCGTGGCGAGACTCCGGAACGCACCTATCACGGCTCTTACTCGCGTGAAGCAGCTTATCCAAGCCGCTACGCAGACCCACGCATGGAAGATCCACGCTACTCGCCCCGACATGCCTATCCAGCCTCGCCTTCCTCGTCTCGCAATGCCTATCGTGGTGGTGCCCATGATGCCGCTGCACCGTCCGGCCACGCATATCCACCCGTCTCGCGCTATGCAGATCGATACAGTCCCTCGCCTCGCTCGCCTTCGTACGCTCCTCGACAAGCGCCGCCACCCTCGCAAGCACCGCCGCCGCCGCACGACCCATACAGCCGCAGCGCCCCTCACTCGTCGTACCTCCGACGCCCGTCGCCTCCACCGTATGCACCCGACAATCGACCTGTGCTTCCACCTCTTTCGTCTCGCACCCCGACGTCGCGGTATCCACCAGCAGCACCGGCACCAGCATCCAACTCGCGCGGCTCTCGCTACACGCCACCTTTGGAACACATGGCCCATGCGGACAGGCTGAGCCCTTCTCCCGAGCCTCATGGCTATTCGGAACCTTTCTATCCGGATCGACGTCTCTACTTTGCCCGCGAACGCATCCAAGATCCAGAGATGGACGAGTACTACCACGGACCTCTCGGCTCTGCCAGCGGCGCAGCAGCCAAGGGACGATACTCTGATCCCTACTACGACCCGTACGGATCACCTCACGCAGGAGGATATCCTCACCCGAGTGCTCATGCGGCTGGTGGCAAGCCAAGCAATGGTGGCGGTGGTGGTATGCCCATCCAGTCACCAGGTATGGGACCCATGGGAGGTGGCGCTAGACATCCGCACGACGCTCGCATTCCCTACGGTGGCGCGTACGGTCCCGGCGACTACCTTTCGCACGATCCACGCGACATGCACGCGCACGCTGGAGTGCCTCGCATGGGCCGACCGGGCGGCGTCATGCCCATCCCTGCGGCTCACGTGCCACCTGGACCCTCGGCGGGCATCGCACCTCCACCGCGTCGCAGAGGAAAACTGCCCAAGCCCGTTACGGACCTGCTCAAGACGTGGTTGCTCGAACACGCCAGTCATCCATATCCGACCGAAGACGAAAAGCGCTCGCTGTGCAGCATGACGGGTCTCACGCTCTCGCAGGTTTCCAACTGGTTCATCAATGCGCGTCGAAGGATCCTGCTGCCTACGGGTGCCAATGGCAGCCCGGGAGGATCTACCGCTGCTCAAGTGAAAGCTGCGTTTAGAGACGACAGTGCCAGTCCCGAGCCGTGAGCCGCGCGACTGTAGCAGCAGCATCAGCACAAGACACAAAAGGACAACTCGAGTTACGACAATTTGCGATACACGTGATACCTTTGGGCTTTTTCTTTCTCTCTCTCTCGCTCTCTTCACGCCTCTTGTAACCCGAAAACGGGTCTGTATTATTCTCCTCCTTGCTACTGCAATCATATACACGATTCCATACGCCCGTCGACCGCATCTCCCATCGGATGGACGAGCTGTTCACCATCAATGGCACACTCTGTCACGTGAGCACTGCAAATTGTGGCGTCAACCGCGCGCTCATCGACGCACACTCACATCTCTTGCCACACTCGCCCGCTCGGCACAGCCCGTAGAACTTCGATGCTTGCCTGCTCTGACCCTCTCAACACACACACACACACACACGCACGCTGTTGCACTGACAAACGTGAACCTGTCACGGGGTATGAAATGACCGATGCTCTTCTGAGGGATGCACACTGCTGAAGGAAGTTGGCTGTCTACTTGGTGACGGGTGCGCGGGGGCCAAAGTTGATCGAGAAGGGGTTGAGGACGTCCTTGCGCTTTGTGAGGAAGTTGGTCGCTGGAGCCGGAGCTGGTGCTGCGGGTGCAGGTGCGGGTGCGGGAGCCACAGCCGCCGGGACGGGCGCCGGAGCTGGAGCGGGCGCGGGGGCGGCGCTCTCGGCGACCGCCTGGCGGAGTGCCGCTTTGACGGCCTTCTTCTGCGCCTTGAGCGAATCTATCCCCGCTGCCGGTTGTGGCGCCGCCGCTGGTACGGGTGCAGGAGGGGGAATAGGCGAGATATGCGCCGGCGGATGCGCCACCATCGGGCTCGAGTGTACATGCGTGATCTGCGGCACCGGCATCGCCATCGGCACCGGCATCCCCATCCCCATCCCCATCCCCCCCGCACCTCCCGCAGGCGACCCCGGATACCCACCCGGCACACTATACCCAACCGCCATCCCCCCACCCCCAGCCTGCAAATGTCGCGACTTTATACTCCACAAATCCGCAATCTCAAACTCCAAATGCCTCTTGGCTTCACGTATCTTCCCGACATCCTCAAACATGCCCGTCACCTCCTTGTGCAGCAACCGCTTGAACTCGTCCGCATGCTGCTGAACGTTGTGCCGCAGCATATCGCGCGACGCCGCACTGACGGCTTCGACGAGCTGCTTGTTCTGCTCGCTAGTCGATTTGAGCAGTTCCGAAGTCATTTGTCGGAGCGCGGCGTCGGCGGCAGCGGCGGACTTGAGCTCGGTCTCCTTCTGCGCGTTGATCGCGGCTACGAGCGACTCGATCGCGGATTTCGGGTCGAGTTCTTTTTGCTTGGCGGACTCGGCGGCTTTGTCCGCTGCGATGCGGCTGTACAGCAGGTCGACGAGTTCGGCTTTTTCCTGCTCTTTTAGGCTGAGCAGACTGCGTTCGCGTTCGGCTTCGTGCGCGAGTCGCTCTGCTTCGCGCGCTTCGGCTTCGGTCTGCTTCTTTTTGGCTTCTTCTTTGGACGAGAGGAGGTGTTTGAGGATCTCTTCGACTGCGAGCGCGAGTGCTGCTGTTGTGGGCCCGGATCCGGTCTCCGCGTCTTCTTCGTCTTTCGCCTTCTCTGCGGCTGCAGCTTTTTGCGCGATCTTCTCTTTGGCTGCGCCAACACGCGCAGAGATGGGTGTGGCCATCTTGATGACCCCGTCGTCTTCGTTAGCCTCCTCCGGCTCGTCCTCCACCGCAAACCGCGTCCGGTGCGGCGATGGCGTCGGCATCAGCGTATCTCCATCCAGGGGCGAGTCATCCTCGCCGCTGCTCTCCGGCTCCGGCGCATTGCTCTCGACGTGCTTGGTGAGCTCGATGATCGCCTGCGTGCCATACCCTGCCTCGGCCGACTGCCGCACCAGCTCGCCGACGCGCGTGTTGTCCTCCGCATCGGCCGCTGCTTTGAGCTGCTCCAGCACGGGTGCGGGCAGCGGGAGCTGGCTGTCCACCGCAGGATCGCCGGTCGCTTCGGCGGGTAGAGGGTCTTCCGGCTTGCCCGCGGCGCGTTGCATGACTTTGAACAGCTCCCACTCGCGCAGCGCCTGGCGGATCAGCAGCGCTCCACTGGCGGCTGCGGCGGCTTTGGCGACTTTCGATTTGAAGCTGCTTTTCTTGGCGGGCCCAGTTTCGGTGTCGTCGGGCTTGTACCACGAGGTGTCGGCGTCGTTGGCGGAGGGTGACTCGCTGCGTCGTTCGTTCCATTTGCGCGTACCTGCTGGTCGGCGTCGTCCGGGGGAGTTGGGTGCGTTGGCCTTGTCGCCCATCGTGATGGTTGGCGCGCCGCCGCTGTTCGCGAAAGGCGCAAGGTGCCCGCGCTCGGTGACGGCGGGGACTGCGCCGGTGGTGCCCGGTCGCAGCAGCGAGGGCGGCTGTGCCTGCGCATCGTCTGTTGTCGGCTCGGACGCATCGGTGAGCTTGAGCGCTGGAGCACCCGCGCTGCCGGAAGCTGGCAAGACCCGGCCTTCCTTGAGCGCCTTGAGCTCGTCGTGGAGCTGCGTGACACCGCTCGCGAGCGTGCGCCACTCCTTGGAGCGATCGACCACATCGCGTTCGAGCCACGCGTTGAGCTCGTTGAGGTACCTCGAGATCTCGGTCTGCTGCTGCAGCTGCGTCTGCCGAGCCATCTCGCTCTGTTTGAGCGCCTGCAGGATTGTCGCAAGCTCGGCGTTGGGAGTGTCAAGCACCGAGCCGCCAGACGCGCTACGTGCAGAGGAGACGTAGCCGACGCCAGGCGTTGGAGGTGGGCCAGCGAACTTGGCCTCGCCCATCGCAGCCGCAGACATGGACAGACCCAGCCCGTCCGGCGTCTTTTCTGCATCCCTGCTCCCAGCTTTACGCTCCTGCCCGTCGCCGTCGACCGCCCATCGGACACTGGGGGTCGGCGGAACGGGCTTGTCGACATTGACGGCGGGCATCTCTGCCGTCACAGACGACGACGACGACGCGTGTGTCTCTGGCACGTCCGTTTGTGCAGCGGCGATCTTGGGCGTGTACCAACCACCGAGTTGTGCAGAAGGAACGGTTTCGCCGTTCGCTGCTTGCTGTTGTGCCCGCCTCCTGCGGATCTCGGCCTCCATATCGAGCGAGCCGTAGCTCGGCTCGTTCTGGAGCATCACCGGGCGCGGTGTGGCCTGTGTGGAACCAGGATCGCCAAGCATGCGGAAGTTTTGCGCAGGAGCACGTCCGCCAACGGCGCCCAGATGCGTCGTAGCTCGCGATGCCGGTCGACTGATGAGCGATTTCGCGTCCCACTCCGAATTGGGCGGCGGCGACGGTACTCCACGCTCGGACGTCCAGCTACGTGGCGGAATTCGGCTCATCACGGATGCACCTCCCAGATCGGTCATGGATGCGCTTGCCGCGATGCTGATCCCCGAAGCGCGTCGTGGCAGAGACGCGGAGAAACGCCTGCGCGGATCGATGTCGGCGTCGATCGGGGTTCCTGGCTGGTCTTCTGCGCCAGCAGGCGCACTCGAGCCTCGGACCATTTCGGCAGACACCTTTCGGGCGGTATAGTCTGCTAGGATTGCCTCATGGCGTCCGTCCTTGCCGTGCTTGGCGCGGTCTTCCATCGACTTGATGAGCTCGCTGCCGCGCAGCTCCAGAGGCATCTGGTCCCACTCATCGATCATGCTCGGGTTGCGCGACAGAACCGCAGCGCGCACCATCTGCTTCGAGTTGGGCGACATGGCTGCATCTTCGGAAACTTGCATCTTGCGCAGCAGCTTGGCGAGCACGCCTTCGATCCTGGCCGTCTCGGCGCTCTCGGCGTCCTCTCCCACATTGCCCATGGTGACGAGGGTGCCGGATTCGCTCTTGGCCCTCTTGTGAACCGCAGGTGCCGCTACGACGTTGGTGACGAGATCGAGCACCTTGTCCAGCTTTGCCTGCATCGCTGCAAGCTCGGAGTCGCGTGACGACTTGTTGGTCACTTTGCTGTCGCCTCCAGCCGTTGATGTTGAGCTCCTTCTTCGGGCTGATTGATGCGAGCTGCTGGTCGAGTTCTTCTTTTGCAGGTCCGACACCACTTGTTGGAAGTTTCGAATTTGGTCCTCCAGCTCCTTTTCCTTGTTGAGTCGCTCCTTCTGTTGCTCTTCGAGGAACTCGAGGAGCTTGCCGACATCCTGCGAGCTGATGCTGCCGCTAGAGACGAGCGAAAGGGCGCTCTTGGCTGCTGGCGATTTGACGGTGCCGGTTCCGACGGCTCTAGCGACCAATTCGTCGAGCTTGCTTCGTGTGCTGCTGCGCACAGAAGCGTTGAGCCTGGTGCTCTGCGCCTGCGACTGCGTTTCCTCGATCACGGTGCCGAGTCGGTTTCCTCGCACAGCCGGCGAAGCATTGAAGAGGGCGTCGGAGGAGTTGGGGCTGTCTGTAGTTGCCCGCAGCACACTGTCCCGCAGCAGTTGCGCTGGAGTGCGCTCGCTTTCTCTCTTGGGCGTGATTTCCGTCTCGTTCAGTTTGCCATCTGCGCCTTCACCAGTCTTGTGCAGGCTCTTCTTGCGCTCAGCAGCGGACACATTGCTCTTGATGGTTCCGAACTCACTGCGCGCCGGTCTTTGCGAGGCCGAATCGCTCGGATCGAGGTCCGACTCCTTGTCTAGCCTCGACCAGTTGAAGTGAGCTTCGCTAACCGGCGTTCGAGGCCCGAACTCGTCCACCAAGCTGCCTTGCGAACGCGCCGACTCGTAGCCGTCCATGTCTGGCGACGACATGGCGGGCGACTGATCGCCTTCGACAGCCTTGGCGCTGTCCATGATCGACGCAGTGGAGCTCTTGTTGTCTGCGTACGAAGCAGGTGTCGAATGGATGGCTTCCGTCGCAGGCTCCACCAAGGTGGGCGTCTTGGGGGTCAAGTCATGAACAAAGCCGGTGCTGAGGTCGAGTGGCTGACGTTTCCAGCTGCGTACTTTGGATCGAAGAGGGCTGTTGGATGCTGAGGTGGTCAGCAGCGGCGTTGAGACAGCAAGAGCTGGAGCTGGAACCGGAGCCGAAGCCGTCGTGGGCACAGCTGTGACGCTGGCAGCAGGAGCAGACTTGGGGCTCTTGGATACTGATAATGGCGTGTCGACTGCTGGCGCAGGCTGAAGCTCCTTGGGCGGTACCGGTGGCGGAGCAGACGCTGCTGCGAGATTCATCGCTTCGCCAAAGCTCGGCTGTGCATCCTTGTTGGTCAGTTCCGAGGACAGCTCGCTCTTCCAGATGGAGCCGATGCGGTCGTTGGCCTCCTCGTTGCTTCCGGGCCTCATCGACAACGGTCTCTTGGACGAAGCTTGGGCGCCCGCTCCTAGACTCGAGATGAGGGGACGCTTGGGGCTCGAATCGGCCAGACCTCGTGTACGACTAGCTGGCGAAGCTTGCGCGCTTCCCGATCGGCCTGCTTTCGATGGCGCATCGTGTCCCGAGTTGGCAAAGTCAGACTCGTGCTCGCTCTTGGGCCGAGGACTACCCGTTCCTGCGACATCCCAGACCGACGTGACCCACTGCACTCGCTCCTTGGCAGTCTCGGCTGCGAGCCTCTCGACACCGTCATCAAAGATGAGCTGGAATGGATTGATCTGGACGATACCCTGACTTCGCGCGCATGCTGCACCGACATCAGCCGCGCTGCTGGGATGGTCGGGGCTCGGCACAGAGTGGACCTCTCTGCAAGCGCGAAGATCGAGGACGACATTCTCTCGTCCGCCACCTGTGGGGATCCAGCTCATGGCGACGGCCGAGGGCAGCAGCACCGCTTTTACGCGAAGCCATCGAGGGTTGCGGTCGTGGACGTTGAAGTAGTAGAGCACGCCAGCGCGTAGAGGCTTGGTGCCGGGCTGCTCGCCACACATCTGGATGGCGGTGGTGCTGGTCAGAGGTAGGTTACCCTCCTCTTTCTTGCGACGGTACGAGGCGGTGGTTCCTTGGGTGGCGGCGCTGGCGGTGCTCGCGTTGTCGTCCTGATCCGACTTGGCGCTTTGACGTCGTTCCGAGAGCAGGCCAGGGGCGAGGTTTTGGCCAAAGGCTCCAGTGTCGTTGCCGCCGCCAGCTGCACCTGCGTTTGTCGACTTGCCTGAAAGAACACCCATGAAGCCGATCATGCTGTTACGGAAAACACCTTTCTTGCCGAGGCTTCCTGGACTTGTGCCTGTTGAGTCGCGACGGCCGCTAGACGCTCCAGACGGAGTCTGCCTGGCTGATGAGGATGCATTGCCGCTGCCAAGCACGTTCCCACCAACGTCGTTTGGAATCGACTGCGATCGAGAAGGCTGAGAAGCTGCACCGAGGGATCGGAAGCGACCGGCAAGCAAGCTAGCTGGGGCTGCATTTTCATCGGCTCCCTCGTCTTGATCATCATCGTCGTCCGGCATCATGCCAAAGCTTGCATCGCCTCCATGGCCGCCAACGCCGATCAAACCAGCGCGTCTGGATCTGAACCTGCCGGCCTCGAAGCGTTGAGCGCGAAGCTTGGCATCGACAGGCGAAACGTTTTCCACCGCCACATCGGTGCCACAATCGGAAGTCGCGAGACCGAGATTTGACCTCGACACAGAAACAGTGAGAGGCGTGTGTCGCTTCGGCGTCGTGTTGAGACTGGTGACCGTGGAAGTGCCACACTTTGTCGGTGAGACTCTGCCCTTTGGAGTAGTGGTGGCGCGAGAGAAAGAATGGGACTGCTCGGTAGGCGAAGCAGTAGCCGAGTTGCTTTCGAACATGGCAATGAGGTCCTTGGCTTTGGTCGGCGACGCGGGCAGGGACAGCTTTTCGGGGCTGGAGGGTCTCGAAGGCGTGGAGGAGCGCTGCTGGAGCTCCTTAGTGACAGCCGCGACCGACGGAGAGGATGTGAGGCCTGCGATGGGCTCGGCGGATCGAGATGGTGAGCCAGAGGTCTCTGCAGATGAAAGAGCCACGGATGCAGCTTTGCTGAACATGCCCCGGATAGCGGCCAGAGAGCTGCTCACGGAGCCTGCGTGCGATAGTGGCCGACCAGTGACTGAATTGGCAGCGGATGTGGACGACTCTGCGGTGGTGGATGTCGCGATGGCGTCGTTCGCGCCTGTCTCTGCGACAGCCTCCTTTTGCAGACTGGTCTGAGACTTGCGCAGATCTTCGGTGCTCGAGTAGAGGCTGGTCGCTGCTGTAAAGTCGGTACGCTGGCGGACGAGGTTGGGCTTAGCGACGGATAGACGCTGCCCCTCGACCTCGCTGGGCGTGACCACGGGCTCGAGAGCGTATACAGGTTTCGCACTGTCGCTGCGATCGAGCTGGCTCTGCTGACTATCCGTGGGCCATTTGGGAGGCACCGACGAAGTTGCTGACCAAGGCATGGGTGATGCAGAATCCTGAGTCGTGGAAGGAGTGTCAGGAGCATTGCCTGGTCTGCTCCACAAGCTGGTGGCGTTGGCCGAAGTGCCGAGCAGGCTGCTGTCGATCGGAGAGATGGGCGCCTGCGAAGTGGTGGAAGCAGCCGTTCCGCGAGGTAGGAAGACGGTGGAAGCTGCAGATGCAGGCGGTGACAGCAGCTTGGTGTCTGTAGTGGGGACAGGCACGCGTGAGATCCTCTTTGCGGCAGGCGCGTCGCTGGTCGAAGCTTGTGCATTGCGTTGGTAAAAGATGGCCGAGGATGTCTGACTCGAGCGCAGCGGTTCCGAGTCGTCCGAGGTGATGGTGCTGAGGGATGCGGACGTCTTTGGGGACAGCGCTGACCGACTCGGTGGGATCTGTGAGCTGGATGCAGCATTGTCGAGGAGCTCGCGCTGACGGATGGCTTCCCTCACACCGGCTGCAGGAGAAGCCGTGCCTGCCAGGAAGGGCGAGAGAAGGTCTTGGCTGTACTCGGAGGCTGGGCTATGGAACTTTGTGGTGGTGGCGAAGGAACGCGATCTGGCCAAGGTGCCCGGTGTGGCGGTCTGATAAGGTGTGGGAGGAACCGGCGCCGACACAGCACTGCCAATAGCCGAAGCCGAGTCGAGCATGTCGAGCACGGCCTGTTCGCCGGGTGCGAGCTGATTGTTGGAGCGATCATGGGCGATGGAGGCATCGATGTCATCCTCCTCCTCGTTTCGGATTTGCGGTGAGTCGGCCGACGACCATGGATTGCCTAGCTTGGAGACTGAGCTGAGCTGAGCCGAAGCAGAAGGGGCGGGGATGGCGGGAGTGTAGGTGCCTCGAGGCGCCTCGTCGAGGTTGCGAACGACGAGAGGTGCTGGGCTCTCGCTGTCGTCGTCGCCCGGGATATCTGCGTGGTGAGCGATTGACGGCAATGGACCGTTCAAGTCCATGAGCAAGGCACCATTGTCACGATGACGAGTGACCGAGTTGTGATGCAGATCTGGCGTCGAGCGAGAAGCTGAGCTGAGATGGGACGAGTAGATGCTTGCGGAGCGCCGGCCAGCCGAGCTGTTGCGCTGCAAGCCCGAGTCGATGGTGTAGACTTGACGAGAGGACGAAGCTTGGTTGCTGCTGGAGAGGACGAGGGAGCTGACAGGAGCAGGTGTTGGCGTTGCTGCATCGGACAAGGCACGAGTTCGTGCTTGCGCAGCCGTCTCGAGGTGCGAAGTGCTGGGTGCAGCTTGATTGAGGAGGCTGTTGACCCACTTGCGCGGACTGACCATCTTTGTAGGCGAAGAGGAGGAGGATGCTGCATTGGCAGTGGTGAGGTTGTTGGAGTTGGTGCGAGCTCTTGGCCTTGGGAACTTTTTGAGGGCGTTGCCGACGGACTTGTTGTAGCCTGTCGCGGCTGAGCTGGGTTCCAGGCTGGAAGTGGACTTGTTGATGAGGTTGCTGAGGCGGCCGGGGATGTCGAGGGAGGTGCGACTTGCGCTCTTGGGCATAGGAGGCGCAAGGTTGGGGTTTTTGAGCGAGGATGCGGATTGAAGCTGGCGGAGGTCGGAGAATGACGCGGAGGAGATGCCGCCGCCCATATAGGGCTGAGATGATGAGTCCGCGTTGTTGCTGGAAGAGGAAGCATTGCGCTTTGAATCGAGCTGGTCCTTGACCTGCTTCCAGCGCCTCATGTTGGGCGACGAGTTGAGCGGGTGCGGTCGTCGATTCGATTGCTAGGTGTGATGCAGACGTCAGCTGAGACGAGGTTGCTCTGGATGCCCGTGGATGTCTTGACGATCTTGAGGAAGGAGATGGTGGTGTTCGAGGATCTTACCGAATGAGTCGGAGCGTCGAAAGACCGTTGACACAGTGTAAAGTTGGACGCTGTGGAGAGATGCTCCGATTCCAAGCTTGGTTGCGAGAGTGAGAGCAACGACGAGGCACTGGGTATGGCCCTCAAGGAGAGAGAGAGAGAGAGAAGCAGCGTGGATGGATTGCGTGGATGAACACTTGACAGGGTCTAGAGATCGACAGCAGTGTCGTGGCTGAATGGCGCGCAGTTGACCGTTCGGGTTGGAGTAGTCTAGATAGACGGAAGCAGCAGTGCAGATGACATGATCGAGGATGAGGGGGGGATGCAGCGGGCGGATCTGGCTTGGCGGATGGAAATGGTGGTCGAAGGGGAAGCTGAGAAAGATGGAAAGTCGATATGGCTCGTCGAAAGAGAGAGAGAGAGAGAGCGCAGCAAAAAGCGTGCGGGGCCTGCGGTTCTCTTGCATGAGCACGCATGAAAGAAAGACTCACTCGCAGTCACTTTACACGCATTGCTCCAAGATGATTCAGGCTGGCTCAGTCGACAACGGATGCTCCGAACAGAAGAGACGAGAAGGGAGAAAACGGTCTGGAACGGCCGATTTGCATTTGGTTCAAAGCGCCGATACAATCGGACTTGGCTGCGCAGGCACGAGCTACAAGGCCCTGTTCACGACAAAGCTGCTGTGAATTGACTCCCTCGTTTCCCATTCGGATCGACATCCGATGCTATCACTTGCTTCTACTGAGCAGGAAAGGAGCGCTAGCAGGCTTAGGGACTACCGATGATGATGATGAACAACACAGCTATCTCGGATAGCAGCACGATAGCGATGAGTGGAGGAAAGAAACACACGCTCTCGATATGCCAGGCAGCAGCAGCGCTTGGCAGCAGGTGTTGGTTGGACTTGAAATTTGCGCATGAAGCTCAGTTCCGATGTCTGTCTCACTTCACTCGAAAGGCGCACGTTTCCGGCTTCTTTTCGAAAATTCGAGCAAACAAAGAGAAAGAAAAAAAAAAAAAAAAAAAAAAAAAAAAAAAACACCGCCCAAAAAGGTGGTCGCGAAAATGAAGAGCATCGAGAAGGGCTCTTCACACCGTCCAAACGACAAGCTCGTCCAAGGACAACATGGTCTCCTGAAGTAGATGGTGCAGAGGCAAGCTCGATGAACGGGCGCTGACTGCCGAGTGCAATGTCCAGATACCACTTCTACACAAAGCTTTGTCGTGGTTGTAAGCGCAGATGATCGTCTGACGGAAGAAAGTTGCCGGCGCAAACCCATCGCTAGCCCACCTTTCCGAAGCTTGGACTGGCAGAGACTGGCGTTGAATGACATCAAGCTCTCTTAGCGTCTGTTCTAGAAAGAGTTGTACAGAGAGGTTCATCGTCAGCTGCTCACCACGTCTTCTGTGCGTTGCAAAACGTCTCGCGACGCCATCACGTGTTCTCTGCACGATTTTTTTTTTGCAGCTTGTTAGGATCGAGCTCGTAACATCTTGCGATTTTTTTCTGCGCGGCTCTCGGTCCGTTTTCTGATGCCAACAAAAGTCCCTCCGCGGGTCCAGAAATCGATTCTTGTTTTGTGGCGGTGTTTTGCCCGCTGCATGGCGAATCATCGAAAACACGGGTTCACCGGGGAGGCAAAGGGAAAGGCGAATCGAAACTTGTTGAGGCCAAAGGTGGCGTTGGGCTTTGGCGTCGTTTTGGTTTCTTCCTGACGAGCAGTTGTCCGCTTTTGGCTTGGAATTTTCGACGAGTTCGCTTCGTTCAGTGCGCACAGACGCCGTTCCACACGCCAGCAGCAGCAATTTGCCTCGCACGGCGCAACTGCTTCTGTCCCCTATCCCACGTTCCGCTTTCGCCGACCTTTTCTCTCCGTCGCTTTCCTCCTCCTTCCCTCCCAACCACAATCATCATCTTTCCTGCAAACATGTCCGTGGTCGCTGTCCAAACCAAGCCCTTCGAAGGCCAGAAGCCCGGCACCTCCGGCCTGCGCAAGCGCGTCAAGGTGTTCGCCCAGGACCACTACACCGAGAACTTTGTCCAGGCTATCCTCTCGGCCATCCCCACCGGTGCCGCTGGCGCCACGCTCGTCGTCGGCGGTGATGGTCGCTACTTTTCCAAGCCTGCTATCCAGGCTATCATCAAACTTGCGGCTGGTAACGGGCTCAAGAAGCTCATTATCGGTCAGAATGGCATCCTGTCCACTCCGGCCGCGTCGCACGTCATCCGCTCGTACAAGGCGACGGGTGGTATCCTGCTGACTGCGTCGCACAACCCCGGTGGTCCCGAGAACGATTTCGGCATCAAGTACAACATGGACAACGGCGGACCTGCGCCCGAGGGTGTTACGAACAAGATCTTTGAGATCACCAAGACGATTTCCGAATACAAGATCGTCGAGGGCCCCGAGGTGGACCTGCACACCATCGGCGAGGCCAAGTTCGGCAGCCTCGACATCCAGATCATCGACAGCGTCAAGGACTACATCGAGCACATGTCGACCATCTTTGACTATGCGCTCATCAAGAGCTTCCTCCAGTCGTCCGGCTTCACTGTGCGCTTCGATGCGCTGCACGGCGTCACGGGCCCGTACGGTCGCGCGCTGTTTGTGGAGGAGTTTGGGTTGTCCGAATCGAGCATCCAGAACTGCGTTCCCTCGGAAAACTTTGGCGGTGGACACCCGGACCCCAACCTCACCTACGCCCGCTCGCTCGTCGATGCCGTCGAGAGCGAGAACATCTCCTTCGGTGCAGCTTCCGATGGCGACGGCGACCGCAACATGATCATCGGCAAGGGTGCGTTTGTCAACCCTTCCGACTCGGTCGCCATCATTGCCGACTGGGCTCAGAAAGCCATCCCCTACTTTAAATCCGGCATCAAAGGTCTGGCGCGCTCCATGCCCACGTCGGGCGCTATCGACCGCGTCGCCGCCAAGAACGGCTTCGAGTGCTTCGAGGTTCCCACTGGCTGGAAGTTTTTCGGCAACTTGATGGACGCTGGCCGCTGCAGCATTTGTGGTGAGGAGTCGTTCGGCACGGGTTCGGACCACATCCGCGAGAAGGACGGCCTGTGGGCCGTATTGGCTTGGCTGTCGATCATGGCCGTGGCGAACAAGGAGAAGCCGGGCACGAGTGTCCAGGACGTGCTGCTTGCGCACTACAAGCAGTACGGCCGCAACTTCTTTTCTCGCTACGACTACGAGGAGGTCGACAGCGAAGGGGCTAGCCAGCTCATGGCCCATTTGCGCCGACAGTTCGAGAGCACGAGCTTCAAGGGCACCAAGCTCGGCGAGTTCGAGGTCGCCGAATCGGGCGACTTCAGCTACACCGACCCCATCGATGGCAGTGTCAGCAAGAACCAGGGTTTGTACATCAAGTTTGTCGATGGCTCGCGTATTATTTTCCGGTTGAGTGGTACGGGAAGTGCGGGAGCGACGATCAGGCTGTATGTCGAGAAGTACTCGAACGACGAGAACGAGTTTGCGGCCGATGCGCAGGTCGGGCTGAAGCCGCTCATCGAGCAGGCGCTGCTGGTGTCCAAGTTGAAGGAGTTTACCGGTCGCGACAAGCCTACTGTCATTACCTAAGGGCCTCACTGGACTCGGTCAGGTGAAGCTTGTTCACGCATCGACGTGTTCTGGAGCTAGATACAGACGCCTTTCTCATCGAATCTCTCTCTCGCGCGCATACCACTTTTCACACTCACACAAGACTTGGCAATGAATCCGTTCTGACGCACAAGGTCGCAATCCTTCGTTGCTCAAGCTGAGATGAGTTCCTGCGTGAATTGGTCTCTGGTGCGTCTGAGCTGAAGGTGAAGCGAACTTCTTTGCACTGCAGGCACGGGTCTAAGTACCAAACCCAGCCCACGCCAGACTGAACACATCGAACGTCGCCAGTGTCGTCCCTTTCCCTTTCCCCTCCTCACCCTGCTCCTCCCCCTTCCCACCACTCACTCGCGTCAGCTCCCCGTCCCCCCTCGGCGCGCTATCGAACCTGCCCGCTCTAACCGCCTCCCTTACCTCCTCCCCCCGCAGCCCCTCCGCGACCTGCTTCACGCAGCACAGCAAATGCGTCTTCTTCACAGCCGTACCCAATCTCCCATTCGCCACCAGACTGGTCAGTGCCACATCCTCGCCCCTCTGCACCAGCTGCGCGGTATAATGGCTATGATACCTCAACGGGTCACCGGGGTAGACTGCGAAAGTGCCGCCGAAGCGGAGGGCGTTGAGGCACCACATGGCGCGGTCGCTGACGAGGTGTTCGAACAGCCCCACGCGCGCCACCTCCTCCAGTGTGCTCGGGAACGCGTACACTTCCTGGACCGTCGAGAGCTGCGTGTACGTTACCGGGGTGTACCACGGGAGGGCGGCGGAGGTGGAGGGGAGCGTGTAGTGCCACGGCAACCCCTCCAGGTCCTTTGGCGTCGGTTCGGCGGCGAGCACCGACGCGGCGTGCTGCGCGCGTAGCAGCTGCCGCTCAGACCATGCTTGTAGCTGC
Organism: Sporisorium sorghi; assembly: GCA_023212695.1. NCBI lineage: Eukaryota > Fungi > Basidiomycota > Ustilaginomycetes > Ustilaginales > Ustilaginaceae > Sporisorium > Sporisorium sorghi. The sequence goes on along the minus strand of JALCCG010000223.1, from coordinate 14,258 downwards.
TGGCTCCGCCGGTCCGCGTCGACTCCTTCCCGCATCAGGGCCCGCTCAGAAGCACTGGAGTCGCGATAGGACGCGGGCTCGTCCACAATGACAGCGCGCCCTCGCCGGAGGAGAAAGACCACTTCTTCAGGGAGCAGTTGCACGGGCAGACCGAGGAAGATGTTTTGCTGCGGGAACTGCGCCAGTGTGCCCGTGAAGCTGCCTGTGACGCCGTAGGTGCGTAGGAGGCGCAGGGATTCGACTGTCCAGACTAGCGCGATGGGCAGGTCGGGGCGCGGAGAGGGTGCTGCATTGCCGGAGGAGGAGGAGGAGGAGGAGGGGGGGGAGGAGAGTGTGCTCGCTAGGGTGGGGGGCAGGGAGGACGCAGGGTGCAGGTGGATCTGCACCCGCCCTGGGTAGGTGGCAGTGAGGTGGGTGATGGTTGAGGTTGCGATGGACGTCGCTGATGCTGAGGCTGGTGTGGTTGACATTGTGACAGCGGGAGGGTCGACGTTGACGAAGAGCTGGCTGTCCGAGTATTGCGCTTGCGTGAGTGTTTGATTGGACCCCTTTTGGACGAGGTCGATGCTCGATGGCCGAGTAGCTACTTCCGAGGTGTCGTCGATGCAGAGTATACAAGGCTGCTCCTCGAACGAGGCTAGACTTGACAGCTCCGAAAACAGTCGCTGACCGAGCCAATTTTGCACAGAATACTATCGACACCCTAGTGTCGTCGTCGACGTTTGACGGCTTCGAAACCAGCTGCTGCCGGGCCAACCTTGCACCGAAGACTGCTTGCCAAGGACAGTGTTAGTCGAGACGGCTTCGTTACAGCTACTCCCACCCGCGTAATGTGATCAGCAGGAATCTGATCCCACTAATCTGCCTGCCGCGTGGTGCCGTACAGCGTGCGATGTCGATCGAGTGATGCCGTAGAGAAGGTGTCGATGAGCGAAAGCAAGGAGGTCAAAACTTCAGGGTCAAGAGGAAAAAAAAAAAAAAAAAAAAAAAAAAAAAAAAAAAAAAAAAAGAGGAAAAAAAAAAAAAAAAAAAAAAAAAAAAAAAAAAAAAAAAAAAGTGTGGAGAGCACGAAGAGAAAAATGTCCGATTTCCGACTTTCACCACGGCCTCCTGCTCAACATCATCAAGCTTCATCGTCCACTCACATGGCCTCACAACGTCCTCAATGTATCGCCTTCACACAAACCGCAGCTTTGGCAGCTATCGCAGCACACACACACAACCACGCAAAAGCCACACCACATCGCCTCCAAACAAATATAAAACCTTGCGTTGCAAAAACAAACCCCAGAACCTTCTAACCCCTCCCTTATCCATCAATCCCTCAAACTCTCGCCCGTCATGGCATTCGGCGCGTTGTACGAAAAGCCCACAAACTGCTCCTGCACCGTCGCGGACAGCATATGGCTGTCGTCCACCACACTGTCCATCGGCGGCTCGTTCGTAAACTCCGGGTCAAAGTTGCTCGTGTCGATGGCCGAGGCGACACTGGGCTTGAACGGCGGCGGGATCTTCTTGGCGAGCAACAGCTTCCAGTCGATATGTTTGGCGAAGAACGGGTGCGCCTTGATGTCCGCAGCGCCGTGCGAGCCCGAGCCGAGGCGCTGGGCGGGATCGCGGTTGAGCAGCAGCGTCAACAGGTGTCGCGCGTCCGGGGAGACTTCGTCGCCGAAGCGCAAAGGGTCTTGCAGGATCTTGCGGTACATCTCGTTGACATCCTCCGAGTAGAACGGCGGCAGACCCGTGAGCATCTCGTACAGCAGCACACCCAACGTCCACCAGTCGACGGCTTTGGTGTAGCCTTGCCCCAGCAGCAGCTCGGGCGAGAGGTACTCGGGTGTGCCGCAGAACGTGTTGGTCGTCTCCTGGTCGCCCATGTTGAGCTTGCACAGGCCGAAGTCGCAGAGTGCAATGTGGCCGGTGTAGTCGAGCAGGATGTTTTCGGGCTTGAGGTCGCGGTAGACCACATTGAAGCCGTGTAGGTGCTCGAGGGCGCATAGAAGCTCGGCGGCGTAGAATCGCGAGCGCTCCTCGTTGAACCTGCCCTCTCGCTGGAGATGATGGAAAAGCTCACCGCCGTTGATGAAGGCAAGCACGAGGTACAGCTTGTCCGGGCTCTGGAACGAGAACTTGAGCGGCACGATGAATGGGTTGTTCACCTGGGCCAGCACCGTACGCTCTGCAAGCGTGTGCGTTACTTCGGACCGTGAGACGATGTGCGCCTTACGGATGGTCTTGAGCGCATAGATCCGCGACGTGTCGCGCTTGCGCACCTGCATGACTTTACCAAAGCTGCCTTTGCCGATGACCTTGAGCAGCTCAAAGGCGTCCATGTTGAGCGAGCTGCGCGAGTCGCTTCGGTACGAGACCTGCACGTGGATCTGACCGTTGCCTCCGGCGAGCGGATACCACGCATCCGAGGTGCGCTGGTTCTCAAAGTCCGGCACGAACTTGACACCGCCCAGGTAAACATCGCTGACGCCCATGACGTCGTCGCCCTGACCGTCGCGGCTCGTTTCGGGCTGCTGGGTGTGACCGTCGCCGGATCGCAAGTAGGTCTGCAGACTGATCTCCGAGATACGCGAGACGTCAAAGTGGGCGCGGAACATCCAGGTGGGGCCCTGGATGTCGCCTCCGATAGCGTCGATGAGGATCTCGTTCTTGTCGAATTCGAGCACGAGGTAGGGCAGCCACCAGCACTGCTTGCGCTGCATGCTCTGCCTGTTTTCGCGGTGGTTTGCGCCTGTTCCGAAAGACTGTGCGAGCGATGAGGCGTTGGGGTTGTGGTGTGCCAGGGCGCGTGCGACGGCGGGTGGGGTCTGCATCCCGGGTGGGAGCGAGAGGCCGCGAGCGTCGATGACGCGGATGGTCAAGAGACCGGAGCGTGGGATGGGCGCGCCATCCGAGGAAGCGAGCAGGTTGGAAGATGACGATGATGCGCTGCCGCTAGGGTCGGCACCGGAGCCTGGATTGCCCGGAGTTGGTGTCGCTGAGCGATCGAGAGGCGTGCGGGTGCCTAGATTCGCACCGTCTTTGAATTCTGGTGGCAGTGAAGTGAGAGGTCAGCAAATGGTGTCATTGTGCGGACAGAGGATTTGAGGGAAAACTTACTCTTTCCAAGCTTCCAAGACATGTTGTGTTGAGGTGAGCTGGTTGTCGACGCTCGAATGCAAGTATCAGCGATGGCCGTGATGATCGATTGGAGAGGTGAGGTGAGAGGAGCGTTGGAACGAAGAGCAGCTCGACTATAAGTAGACGTGCGTGCGCTAGGCCCTTTGTCGATGGATCTTCAGCACGCAGGTCGAAAGTGGCGATCCAAGCGTTATGCGAGCGAGGTGTCTGAAAGCAGCGCTGCTTGATGTATGAACAAAAGCCGAGGGCCCAAACGCAGCTCAGAGCGAAAAGACTGCGATTCGAGGAAAGGCGTGTACGAAGGCGGTTTGTGGCGGTAAGTCGCGTGCACCGCTGTTTTGGTGAACGTCGATGTCGAACGTATAGGTGTGTGTGATAGGCGGCAGATGGAGGTGGCAAGAAGGCAAGGCGATGTTGCTGCTCACAGAGGTCGGTCGTGTGGGGCGGCGAGAGAGAGAGAGAGAAAAAGCACTGTTCCGCACGCTCTCTGTGTGTGTGTTGGCAGTGGAAAAGTCACGCATGGACCACGCGCCCGCTTGCAAAAAAAAGACTCGGGCTCTCGAAAATGCCAAGTTTAAAGCTGAATCGGGCGAGCGGTTGCACTGTTGTTGCTTTGCTTTGCTTGGCCGCATGCCGCCATTTGAATTTTCAAGATTAGATTTGACCCGATGCAGCCAGCCGCCATACTGTATAAGATTAGAGCTCAAATGCCGCCCGGCCATCACGAGAAAGGGCCCAAACTCACATCATCATCATCCTCTACTTCAGTGACGAGCAAGCAACATCCGCTTCATACTCAACGTTCATCTCGATACATTGCCTGCTCAGCGACACATCGGCAGGCTGACTGTAGCAGTATCACCGCCGCGGACAAAGTGAAAATCCTTTTTTTTTTTTTTTTTTTTTTTTTTCAAGCACATCCGCTTCGAAAATTCCCCCAAGTGCCGCCAATCCGCCGCTTTTGTCCCCGCTTCTGCCGCCGCGCGAGCCAAGAGTCCACGTTCCCGAACGTAGCTCGGCAGCAGCAGCTCACACACAGTTCGACACGGATAACCAATTTTCAATCTCGAATTTTGGAGATGCGCTTGCGAGTCACTTTTTTTTTTTCTTTTTTTTTTTTCTTTCAAGAATTCAAGCTGTGCGTCGGGTCGGGTTGCCGCTGCCACACATGGCTGAGCAGCAGCAGCGGTACTGTAGCAGCGGTAGCAGCGGAAGGCGGCTTTGTTCGTGATTATCATGATCACCTCGACACAGTGATATGCTCGACCTCTGATGGTTGACATCGCCTCTACCAGCACAACATACAGCACGCCGTGAGCCGCTTCACCACCACCGTCTCAACCATCATTCACCCACCAGCACGAATTACCACCGCGTATCGTTCGCAACAATGGGCCGCGGACGCCGCCCCAACATGGCGCTCGAGCCCACACGGGCACTCCAGACGCAGCGCGCGTTCCGGCAGCGCAAAGCCGAGCATCTCGCGCAACTGGAGGAGAGCGTCAAGATCTTGACGGATGAGAATGCCAAGCTGCGCAAGCTGCTGCGTCTCGACGCGCATTCGCCACCCACGGGGATTGCCACCTCGCCGCGGATCAAATCCAGTAGCTCGCCGGTGAGCAGCAGCGCAACGCCGTGTGTGCCGATTGCACCGGCCAAGGGGGTGCCGACACCGACGTCGGACCAAGCCGCAGCGGGAGGAGGGTGTGAGAGCTGTGGGCAGCTGAGGGAGGTGAATCGGCAGCTGTCGGTGGCTGCAGCGCAAGTCGAGGCGAGGGTGGGCGAGTTGCAGCAGAGCATTAGAGCGTTGAGGAGTGTGTTGGTGCATCACGGGATTCCAATTCCCCCTGTGGCGGAGTGGGAGGGGGAAGTGGTGGAGGGGCACAGGACGAAGCGCTTCAGGTCGGGCGAAGCGTACCCCGAGCAGGCTGCCCTGCCGAGTGGCGTCCAGATGACCAGCAACTACTTTGCGAATGGCGCTTCGCCGTCGTCGCATCAGGAGCAGTACACAGTGGCGTCATCGCGTCGTCCACCATCCCTACCGTCGTCAGCGACTGCTTCAGCAGGAGTGGCGGGCACGAGCGTATGGCACACCCCAAGCCCGTCTGCGATCCTCTCCGCCCCAACACCGCCGTCCGCATACAGCCCGCGCCACTACCACCAACAGCAGCAGCAGCAACAGCAACAACACGCATACAGCAGCAGCGCGTACAACAGCCCTTCAGCTATCGAAGAAGCCTACCGCCGGCCTGCGCCGCCACCGCTCGCACCCGCACCCGCGCCAAGGCACAGCATGTCAGCGGGCAACGCTGCATCAAGGCCTCATTTGCCCCCGCCCTCGTCGAGCATGTCGCCTGCGCGGCAGATCCCACAGCCAGCAGCGGGATACTGGTCTACCGCTTCAGCGGCGTCGCCGTCTTCGGCTGCGAATTCTCCAGCCGCGATGGCGAGGGCGCATGCGCTGCCGCCGTCGTACGCGAGTCCGGGGTACGGCGAGGCCAACAGAGGCAGTGGAAGGAGGTATGCCGAGGATGCACGGCAGACGCAGCAGGGGCAAGCAGGTCTCGTGGCGGGGTATGACAGTGTCCCGTCTCCACGGAGTCGGGCTGTGCACAGGGAGGACGAGGCACGGTATAATGGCAGATCGACACCCGCAAGCAGAGGCGAGGCGGTGGACAGGAAAGGATGCTGTCCTCCGCCTGCACCTGCTAGCAGTGCTGCTGCAGTCAACGGTGGCGGTGAAGCCAAGTCTTCCTGCTGCGGTCCGAGCAACCGTGCAGCAGCGCCGACGGCAGCGGAAAGGGACCCCAAGTGGACAGCGCCGCCGCCGTTGGGCGTCTCGTTCGACATGCGTGCTGGCCCTGCGTCCTGTCGAGAAGGTCAAGGAGCGGTGGAGGGGGAAGCTGTCACAGCTGCGCCAGTGCCGATGGAAGGTGCGGCGGACGTCCAGCTCGATGGGCTCAAGGAGGACGAATGTTGTTTTGGGCTGGTCAAGTGCGATGACGAGGGGCGGATCGTCATTTGACCAAGCAGGATGAATCCGTGACAGCTGCGCAAGTGCTTCTGAACGTGACGCGGATGTCCAGCTCAACGAGTCCGAGAAGGGCAGCACTTGCGAGGGTCGGACTGTCATTTGATCAATCGAGGATCCAGGTGTGACAGCTGCGCCAATGCCAGCAGCAGAGTGATCCTCAAGCACGGCAGCACTGCCGAGGGGCGTAATGTCATTTGATCAACGGCGGCACAAGCGATGGGGTTTGTTTTACAATGTCGTCGACGACGTCCCTTGTCATTTCGCTCTTACACTATTACACTGCAATGCTTGACTACGCTATACCCCTTCTGCACTCAAGCCCAAGACAACTCGATCTGGTCCCCATCCTCCACGTCCATCTCGCCCACCGTCTGGCTCGGCTTATATGCAAACCCGTCAAACATGACTCTGACCGCTTCAACCTTTACGCTGCTGTCGAGCTTCTTGTCGTGGAAATGCTGGATGATGCGTGAGAGCAGTGTGGCTGGTGTCACTGTGACAGGGATCGAGCCGAGTTTGGATTGCAGTGTGAGTGAGAGTGTTTCGCCCGCTGCGTCTTGTGCTGGTGGTGGAGACGGGGAGGACGCGTGTTGTGTAGCGACAGAGCCGTGGGCTTTGGAAGCTGGTTGGGCGTCGTCGTCATCGTCATCATCGTCAATGACAATGATGGCACCGTTGCTCGACTGACTCGCTGCTGCTGTGGCGATCGACGAGCGCGTGCGACGAGGTGATGTGCTCGTCTTCCTCGCCGGTCTTGCGACAAACTCGACACTGTCGTCGCTCTCGTCGCCGCCGCCGCCGCCTCCATTCGTAGCGGATGCCCGTGCCTGCGTCGCTGTGGTCTGTGGGGCCGACTGTGTTCTGCCAAATTGCGCTGACCGCTGTGAGAAAGAGCCGGGAAGCGAGGATGGCTGCTGTCGGATGCGTTCCAGTTCTCGCTGTTTGCGTTTTGCCTCGCGTTCCTGCTGCTCTCGCCTGGCTTGCTCGCGGATGTGTTTGGCGTTCTCTCCACGCATCAGGCGTGCCAGGTCCGGATCCCAATGGACTTGCTCCAACGCGTCATCATCGTCATCATCATCTCCAAATCCACCGCTGCGTCGCGCTGCAGATGTGGGCGACAAGAGCGTAGATGAGCCATCTGTAGGAGCGTCCTGACCGAATGCTGGGGTTGCAGAGTTGCGTGTGCTTCTTGTGGTTCGGTGCGAGCCTGATGCGGAATCGTTGCTGGAAGACAGGCCAGGTGCTGTAGAAGCCGAGGTTGTAGCAGAAGCCGAAATGCCAAACTTGCTGGCCATGGTTCGATTGACGAGCTCGCGCGCCATGTAGAGCTTTTCAGGAGAAGGGGGAGGTGGCGGCGTGAGGCTGACACGCCTTGGTCTGCCGTTGGCTTTCGAAGCGGGTGTGTTTTCGGTGTCTGCCGTCTTGTCGGAGCCTAGCTGACTCGACTTGACACCCTCGGCATGCACTCCAGATGAAGTGTCCACGAAGACTGGATTGGAAGCCGAAGACGTTGGCTCCTGGGATGGACGGCGATAGATGCCCTGCGAAGCCCAAGCGGGCAGCGTCTTTGCGCGTTTCTTCTTGCGACGTTTGGCTCTGCGTTTTGCCGAGGCGTCGCTGTCGTCGCTCGCAACATCCATGTCGCTGCTCCACAGCACAGTGTCTTCATCTTCGTCCTCGAGCGCATCCACATCGATCTCTACGTCTGAGCCATCCTCGTCGCCAACGCGTTGTGCAGTCGCTGCAGATTGTGAACTTGAGGCGACAGTCGCAGATGAGATAGGTTGTGTGACGCCATTTGCAGCTGAGCCGTTCGCTACTTTTGGAGGTACCTTTGCCTTTGGTTTCGACTTGGACCTGTTTGGCAAGGGCTTGCGTGTGAAAAAGTTGACATCATCGTCCATGGCTTGTGTTGAGGTGGGAGACGAGCAGCAGCGGTTGTCTGTGTGAGAGCGTGCAGATGGCGGCTCAGAGGATTTGTTTGAGCATCGAGACTGTAAATGCTGTTGATATGATGATGATGGTGGTGGTCGAACGAATGAAGAGAAGAAGGACTTGTTTGAGCAAGAAGGTGGAGCTGTTGATGCTGTTTCTGCTGCGCGTCTTTTGAATTCAAGGGTTCAGCTCATAAAGAACAATCAAAAGCGCGTTCGTCCGCTCGTTTCGCTCGTTTCGCTCGTTTTACGCCGCGGCTGAGCCACAAAGCTTTCCTTTCCACCCGATCCAGTCGCAATCGGGCCAACGATGAGACAAAACGCTCAAGCCTTCCGTCTCGCTTTCGCCAAAAGTGACACGTTGAGCTTTGAAGCAACACTTTCAGCCTTCACCTCGTCCTCCTCTCCAACACCGTCACCTACGCCCACCACTCATCAACAGTACACCACACGCTGTCAGCGCCTCCTATCGACCGGCGTAACCGTTTCCCCCGACAAACGCCAACCAGCTCCACCTCACAATGTTCGCCGAGGAGCTCGCCTCACTGCGCCGCCAGGGCGTGCGCTCGATTCTGTTCCAGGTCCTCAACTTTGTCTCTGTCGTCTCCACCGCCCTGGCTATGTGGAAAGGTCTCTCTGTCCTCACCGACACCGAGTCGCCCGTTGTCGTCGTACTGTCTGGCTCAATGGAGCCGGCGTTCTACCGCGGCGATCTGCTCTTTCTCTCGATGCCCAGTGGGCCGCTCAACGTCGGTGATATCCCTGTATACAAGGTTCCTGGCGCGGACATTCCCATTGTGCACAGGATCATCGAGACTCACGACGCGGACGATGGCGAGCAGCTGATTCTGACTAAAGGGGATAACAATGAGAGCGACGATATCGCGCTGTACAATGGCGCGAGGTGGATGAGGGGGGTGGGAGGGGGGGGGGGGGGGGGGGGGGGGGGGGGGGGGGGGGGGGGGGGGGGGGGGGGGGTGAGAGAATGATACTGACGCTTCTGCTGTTGTGGTGGGAAACAGATACATGCCGTACGTGGGCTACGTGACAATCGCGTTGAACGACTATCCCAAACTCAAGTACCTCCTCCTGGCCGTCATGGCGCTGTCGCTCCTCTTCCAGAAAGAGTAGACCAGATCGATACAGCGTTCTGCAATATAAACCGTCCATCTCCATCTGATCACTTGACCCGCCTGACACCCTCGCCGCCTGCTCATGAGACTCTCTTTCGTCGACACACCGCCACACACCCACACTCTAGCACCAAAGCAAAAAAAAAAAAAAAAAGAATGTATACGATATCAACCGAACAAAAGAAACGAAAAAAAGGTATTCGGTATCCAGACCGACATCCAAAGAAAAACCAAAGAGAATGTGTATGTTGTTCCGTTACAATCGATCAAATCTAAAGAAGCACCGAATTGCTCATCATCTCCGGGCGGCCGATCGTGGAGCTAGCCACACTTCCCCTGCGGCGCGAGCGGCTGCCGTGGGACTGCGAGCCGAACGCGTGGCTGCTCGTGTGCTGGCGCGGCACGCGGTAGTCCTCCTGGTACGTCGACAGCATTCCCGCCGAGTCGGCGCTGTGGCTGCCGTGCGACCCCGAGTGGTCGGAGGTCGACTGGAACGATCGGCGCGAGGACTCGTAGTCGTACTGGATGCGCTGTGCCTCGGTGAGCTGGCTGAGGTCCGAGTAGTTGGAGCGCTCCGTCATCCGGCTCGAGCGGTTCATGTTGACGTACCCTCCCGCTGCTGCACCAGCACCAGCACCGGCAGCGGCAGCAGCAGCGTCGTGGAACGGATCCGCAGCCATGTAGCCGCCGAAGCCGTCCGCGTGTGGATACATCGCCTGCTGCTGCTGCTGCTGCCCGCCCGGGTAGCCCAGCGCGACTCCACCGTCGTGCGGCGACCACACCTGCTGCATCTCGCCCGCCGTATCCAGCGCGCGGTGCTGGTCGAGCGCGTCCGGAGCCCACGTCTCGCGCAGTCCACCATGGAACGATCGAATAGTGTGCGCACGCGAAACTCCGCCAGCAGCTTTACCTGCGCCACCATCCTTATCCTGGCGTTGCTTCCTCCAAAACAGCCCTCCGGCAACAAGCGCAAAGCAGCCCGCCAGACCACACCCGACACCAATCAAACTGTTGCGCAGCGTCGAGTCGTCCTTGCCTCCCCCACTGCCCGAAGTCGCGCTCTGCTTGGACCCAGACGCCACTTTACCCGCCACGCTCAGAATGTTGAACGTGGGGTCCACTTGACTCGCCAGCTGCTGCGGAGCGCCCGCGGCAGCCGAGGTGTAGAACGGCGACGACGTGTTGGCCACCATGGCCTGGATCTCCTCGACGCTCGAGGTTGGCACGTACGCCATGTACAGCGTGCGCGCCGTGCTCAGCGTGCTCGTCGTCGCCGTATCGCTTGCCTCCGGCGAGTAGCTCGACAGCTTCACCGTCGACACCTTGGACGATTCGAGCCCTGCAGACTGCCCCACCAGATCCGGCATGAACGCAAAGATCTGCGCCGTCAGATCCGCCTGCGAGATGACCCACGTCCACTTCATATCCTGCTTGAACAGCAGGCCGATCGGAGTCGTATCCGCGGGCTGCTCAAACGAGTCGGCCGAGGGCACAATCGTGGTAGGCAGGTCCTGTGCAGCTGGAGCGCTGCTACTGCCGCTGCCCGAGCCGCCGCTTGACGTCGAGGTGCTCGAGCCTCTGCTACCGTCGTTATCGCTCGTGTTCTGCGATCCGGTCTGCGCGGGTTGGCTGGCAGACGAAGTACTGCTGGGAGCCATGTTGAGAGACTGAGTGTTGGCGTACCAGTACGGGTTGGTAGTGACCACTGAAGACGAATGCGTGGAAGAGCCAGAATCCGAGTGGTCCGAAGAGCCCGACGAGGACGATGAAGGCGAAGAGGACGACGACGATGGAGCCGCACCGTGCGCAGCGCTGCTTGACGACGACTGCGGAACGCTGCTCGTGCCCGAGCCCGATCCGCTCTCCGTGTTGTTTCCAGTGCTGACAGTTGCGGTCGGGATGACGCCAGAGCTGATCGTAGTCGGAGTGGGACCGGCGGTCACCGTGCTGGACAATCCAAACGTCACAGTAAACGAAGCGCCGCCGTCGTCGATGGTCGAAGTAGCATTGTTGACCTTGGACGACAGCGAAGTGGCAGCGCCGCTGTCCGGGACATTCGTGGGCGACGAAGCCTTGGAGCTCGAGGTGGAAGACGCACCCGAGCCCGTGCTGGTCGCGCTCTGGTCTTCGCTTCCGTCGGTGGCATCCGCCGAGCTGTGGCTCGAAGAGTGCCTGGTCAAGCTCAAGCTCAAGCTCAAAACACCACCGATGCTCGTGCCGTTGCCCGATGAAGGGGAGCCTGTCGGAGTCGGACTCGGTGTCGACGAGGACGACGAAGAACCAAGCAGTGGGCCCAGGAGGAAGCTCGTGAACGTAGGAGTGGACGAAGTCGAGGATCGAGTTGGCTGCGGAGTGAAGCTGAAAAAGTCGGGCTGCGAAGTCTGACTGTGCTTGCTCGCTGATGGCGAGTCGTCGGTGTCGCTATCTTGGTCATCGGTCGAATCATACGGGCTGTTCGAGTGCGACGAGGACGAACCAGTGGCAGTGGGCATGCTCGACGACGATGTCCCCGAAGGTGCAACGCCGTCGCTGTCGCTGTCGCTGCCTGCGGTCTGCTGTGAAGCGAACGACGACGAAGTGCTCGTTGGGCGCAGGAGACCGCCAAGCAGGCCATTGGCAGCACTGTCGCTCGAGCTCGCACTGAAATTGGAGCCGTAGGTGTAGCTGTAGCTGGTGTGAGTGAAGGTGAACTGACTGGCGGTATCCGAAAAGGCTGAGAAGGAAGGTTCCGAGGCCGAAGCTGTTGGGGAGCTTTGCTTGGCCGTCGAAGTAGAAGAAGCAGTCGCACGGTTGGCATCGCTGTCGGACGCGCTGGTTTGCGAGGCAGAGCTGCTCCTAGTCGAAGAATCGGTCGAGGAGTCGGCTGAGGACGAAGTGTGCGAGTGCGAGTGCGAGTGCGAGTGCAAGCTCGGTTCGCTGGTGGCTGTCGCAGAGGCAGACACCGAGGAAGCGGTGCGGCTGGCGGTGGAGGCTGCATCGGTGCTTGTGCTCGAGTGACTGTGACTGTGAGTCAAAGTGGTGTCGGTGGAGTTGGGCGGCGGCGTATACATGTCGCTGTCCTCGATCTCTTGTTCGGCGAGGAGCTCGTCGATCTCGGACGGTGTAAGGCCGTACATGTCATCGCCGTGGTGGTGGTGTCGAGCTCGCCTGTTGACGGAGGGAGCATGGTTGCCTGAGCTCGAGACGGGCGGGAAGCGTTTGGACAAGCGACCGGCTCGAGCAGCGTGACGTCGGACGGCGTAGTCAGCCGGCTTGGCGTGCAGACCATCTGCGAGCGCAGGGGTGGATTGAAGACCGAGAAGCAAGACGAGATTCAAGCTGACAAGCATCAGCTCGAAGCAAGGTTGAAACGAGACCATGATGCTGAATGAAAGGAGGGCAGATGCTGAAGAGTGACCGAAAATCAAGGCGAACGAATGGAGGATGGGACGAAGTCGGATGAAGCGGTGACAAAGACGCGAATCGAGGACATGAGAAGAAGCAAAAGAGTGTGAGCAGGACCAAACTGAGAAACACGAACGGGTGGTGGTGGTGATCGAAGCGGGCGTGGTGATGGTGAGAAAGGAGATCGACCAACGCGAGGAAAGGAAGGGGAGGGGAAGGAAGGTGGCTAAGGGTGAATGGAAAGGGAAGCACGATGGTGGTAGTGCTAGATGGTGACGATGTAGACGAGGTTGGATACGAATGCGAGTGCGTAGGCAAAGGCAAAGGATGCGGACCTAGCCCATTGCGCGCTTGGATGTCCGGGCGTGAGATGAGGATGAGAGGAAAGAGGCGAGCAGCACTTACCAGAGGTGGCCAACAAGAAAAGGGGAGTGGTCGGCTCAACAAGAAATGAAGTGGGACCCAAGCGGAAGCATAAAAACGCGTGCAGCCAAGACTGGGTAGAAGGAGCAGGCAGATGAGCTCGAGGTCCGAAGCAGCACGAAGCAGCACAAATGGCGGTCTGAGCGTGTGCTAGGCTAGACAGCTGGACGCATCAATTGTCGGAGCTAGGAGCGTTGTCAAGGACGAGGAGACTAAGCCGAGGCGGCCTGAGCTTTGTGACGAGGAGGACGAGGAGCGATTGCCGATGTAAAGACGCGCAAAGTGAGGGTGGTATCAAAGCCGCGTGGGGCGAGAAGCGACGCAATGAAAACAAAAGGAGCTGGAAGAGCTGGAAGAAAGCGAAAGGAGATACAGAGTCGAGGAGTGTGTCGGTGGAGACGGGGTCGGTGTAGATGAAAGAGACGGATGCAAGCCACAGAGCCGGTCTGTGAAGTGGGATGAGAGACGAATTGCAGCGGTTGTGTTTGGGCCGTGGCGGTTGTCGAAACGAGTGTGGCTGGGTTGATGAAGAGGTCAGCGACCGAGGCAAGATGCTGGAGGGTTGATGCAGACAGAGGCTGGAGATGGTGTGTGGACTAGCAGCGTCGTTGAAGGGGCTAGCTAACGAAAGCACGAAGATGTGATGGCAAACTCGACGGACCAGCGGCGAGAGAGAGAGAGGATCACAGCTAGATGCGCACAGGAAGTGGGCGAACAGGGGCTAGAGGGATAATTGAGTGGGAAAGAGGAGGAGGAGGAGGGGAAATGAGTGGGATGCTGTAGGTCGAAGAGGGACGGAGGAGGAGGAGGAGGAGAGATGGACGACGAAGATCAACAATGGTAGCGACGACGAGGGCAAATCACGACCATAGCTTGTCGCTGCTGCTGCTGCAAAACTGTTTCCTGCACAGTGTATGCCCCAAACGATACAATGAGGAGGAGAAGGTGTGCACGAGGACAAGCGATGGCTCGGTCGGGCCAAGAAGACGCGTGTGACCGAAGCGTTGACACAAAGACGCACCGCACCGCACCGCACCGCACCAGCTCAGAGCCTTTCTTCAAACTCAGCAGCAAACGTCAAAAAGGGCCATCGAGAAAAAAAAAAAAAAAAAAAAAAAAAAAAAAAAAAAAAAAAAAAAAAAAAAAAAACAACCCAAAAAAAAAAAAAAAAAAAAAAAAAAAAAAAAAAAAAAAAAAAACAGAAAAAAAAAAAAAAAA
>JALCCG010000222.1:11379-35151 GCA_023212695.1 Sporisorium sorghi | reverse complement strand
AAAAAAAAAAAAAAAAAAAAAAAAAAAAAAAAAAAAAAAAAAAAAAAAAAAAAAAAAAAAAAAAAAAAAAAGTGAAAAAAGGGTCAAATCGCTCGCTTAAGAGCAAAGAGTATACGCCCTGGTGCGCGAAGAGGCTTACTGTAGTCGAATAAAGCTCTGATCAGCTGTAGAGCACCTGCTCAGCAGCTGCCCCAGCGCTTCGGTTCCTTAAGCAAACGGAACAACTCGGTTCATCGTCACCCGTCTTGTTCCACCTTATTCCGCACTGTATTCAAACTTGCTCCTCGGTCAATGTCCAAGGTTGTCTCTTACCAAGACGGGCAGCGATCAGCAGTGCAAACGAATGAGACGCGACGACAGTGGGACAAATGTGCGTCTGTGTCTGGCTGGCTCGAGGCTGAGTTGCGGCGGGTGCTCAACGAACACGCCCCATGAAAGCTCAAGCCCGCTGCTAGGCCTCAGTCGCCGTGGCGATCGGCTGTCAGGCAGAGCCGTCCCATTGTATCCAATTGCAACGCTACGCTACGCTAGCGCACTTTTCTTTCCGAGTGCATATTGGGCGTCGTGGTTGCGCAACAACCGAGGGCCCGGGAGCCGCGGTCAGCTTTGAAAAAGGGCAGAATGGATTGAGCATAAATAATGCTCGAATCCGCAAGATCCGCTCAGAGGAACCTCGCTAGCCACGCACAAGCAAATGCCTCGACTGACCGTCAAGTTAGTTCCGTGTGTGTCTGGCCAGAAGAAGGGATCCTACGTGGGAAGCTTGGCATGGGAGAGGGAGAGAGAAGGAGAGCGAGATGGCGAGATTTGCTGACTGTGCTCGCGTGGTGGCTGGCTGGCTGGCTGGCGAGATCGTGATCCGCGTTTGGTGGAGATTCAAACACGCAGGAAAAAAAATAAAAAAAAAATAAATAAAAAAATCAAATCAAAATACAAGTGACGAACTCTTTGCGCTTGACTCGCCGCCTTGCTGAATTGCCGCAAAAGTTTGGTCATGATGGAAACGATCGCACGTTTTTCCCCAGAGAGAGAAAGAGAGAGGGAGAGGTTTACAGTACGCAGTCGAGTCTCTCTCTCTCTCTCTCTCTCCACACAGCGAGGAAACAATGCTCTAGATTTCTAACCACGTTTTTTTTGTTTTTTTTGTTTTTTGTTTTTTTCGCTTGCCCGTCTTGCCGACCTGCGGTCTGAAAGAGAGGAGAGGAGAAAAGAGAGAGCGTCACGAAGTCTAGACCCTTTCTCTCTCTTTCGCCTTGGCGAGTGCGATACGGCGGCAGCAGCCCTCTCTCTTCCTCTTCCTCTTCCTCTCTCTCTCTCTCTCTCTCTCTCTTCCTCTCTCTTTGCACTCTTTCGGTCTCTCTACACCTCTGAAATCTGCCCTCGACTCGCTTCCACACCGCGACTGGCTGAACCCTGTGTCGTCCATGGTCCACCATCGCCTCGCTTCGATTCAATCCGGCACAACTTGACTCGACTCGACTCAACTCAGCTCAAGACGAAAAAGTTCGTCTCACCCTCCTCCGTGCGACCAATACTACTCAAACGATCGCAGTCCCGCGCCTCACCTCCCTTCTTTCTCCTCCACCACCATTTTCACCTTCATCGACTCAGCGCAACTCGACTCGCCTCGCCTCGCCTCGACTCGCCTTGCCTTGCCTTGCCTTCGTCCCTCGCTCTTCCTCATCTCCACCTTTCATCTATACCCCCCTCGACCATCCACTCCTTTCGACATCTCGACCTCATTTGTTTGTATTGGTTTGCATCTTGGCCCTCGCCGCTTTCGTCATCCAGCTTAGCCAAGCCCACCGGCCAACAGCCCACTCTCCCGACTTTGCCGATCAGCACAACCATTGCTCGCGCAAAGAAAAGAGCATCCCACTCGCCATCTCACTTTTTCCTTCCAACAGTCTTCGTCCCTCTTCCAGGCACGCTCACTCCCGCATTCATCCACCTTACCATTGCATCTCGCTCACATCAAGCCCAACACAGCTCACGCCCTCGATCCTGCCGGTGGCTTGGTACCAACGCTTTCTGCATCCGTCCGCTTGCATGGGCTGCGGCTGCGTATGACTATCCGAGCAGCTTGATACGTACATTATCTCCTTTGGCCAATGTCGTTGCACACCTATCCTCCACCCAACGACGATCTCATCAACGCGCACATGCACGCTCCCAACATGGCTCACCAACCGGTCCCGCCTACCTACGGCTCGGCGACCGTGCCCGCAGAGCCAACCTACGCCAACACACCAAGAGGCGTCAAGGATTACGATCCAAGCGTCCCGGCTCAGCTTCCGTCGCAACGTGCTCCATGGGTTTCCGCTGCCTCGGACCCGTACGCCCAACGTCACTCCGCCTTCCAGCATCAGAGGTCTACGCCTTATCCACCCTTCGAACCTCGTCACCCTTCCGACGTTGATTCGCACCGTGCACCATCCGGCCACCACCACCACCACCACCACGCCGCACAACACACCCATCACCATCATCCGTACAACCAGCCTCATCCCGCCGACTCCATGCACGCCTCGTCCTCACGACACGCCGACATGCACCACAGGCACGTCTCGCGAGCCGCCTGTCTCTCCTGTCGTTCTGCCAAGCGCAAGTGCGACGGCGCAAAACCCGTCTGCGGTCCCTGTGCGCTCCGAGGCGTCAAGGATGGCTACCAGGGCGACGACGGCGGCTGCGTCTACGTTGCCAGCAAACGCGGAGGCCCACGCTTCAAAGGCGTCAAGGGCGCAGAGGCAACCAAGCGAAAGCTCGATGAGCGCGAAAAGATCGGCAAGGTTCGCGCCAGAGACTCCTGCAGTCACGACGGCGAGTCGCACTCGCTCTCGCCCACCGATCACGGATCTCTTCAGCATTCATCCGCAGCGACAACGCCCCTCGATGCGTCCAACGTGCATCCTCGTCCGTCCGATGCTACACTCCATTCGCCCTTCGCCGTCTCCTCCAGCAACGCGCCGCTGCCGCTGGCAAATCTCGATCTCTCAAGAGCGGGTCCGGACATGCTCGCCACCTCGGCCGTCGCTGCAGAAGGCCTTCCCATCATGGACGACTCGTCGGATGCCTTTTCGTTTGAGCGCGAGCGCAATGCCCTCACCACCCGCAGCCTCTTCCGTCCCGACTCGTCCGTAGGTGGCGGCCTCTTCGACGACCTTTCGGCGACCAACTTTGAACTGCTGCAAAAGCTTTCGGCCAACCAGGCGACTGTAGGTCTCTCGCTTGCCAACTTCTACCACAAGCTCGAGGAACTTCCCAAGGCAGGTGTGCTGTCCATGTCCGACGTCGACGAGTTTGGCAGCATCCAAGTCGACATGCCTCAGGCGCTCATGGAGGAGATCGAAACCGCCAACAAGTCCAGCGCCGCCGTCAATTCGGAGCAGCAGGCGCGTGCTCTGCTTCAGGACTTCTACGAGCTCGTCTATCCGGCGTGTCCCGTGATGCTACCGTCTGGCCATCTTTCGTCGCTCGCGTTCCATCTGTCCGAGGACGAGTCTTCGGCGCTGCTCGCCGCCACCTCCGCTTGCGTCGCCCTCCATCTACCACAGTCCGAAGCCAAGCGCATCATCAAGGGCAGTCTCTTGTTCCACGACCCGGACGACCACGAAACCAAGGCCGAGCTTCTCGATCTCGAGCATGCCTCTCGCGAAGAGATCGCAGCGTACCACGCCAAGTCGGCGGAAAAGCTGCTTCTCAAAAAGGTGGCTTTGCTGGCGAGGACCTCTTCGTTCCCGTCCGAAGCCGCCAAGGCGATGGAAGCCACCAAGTTCTTGCCCAACAGCCGCGGCACTGCAGGCAGCGACATCGAGCTCGTCCGCATCAAGCTCGTCGCAACACACACGCTGCTGGCGCATTACCACTACGGCACGTCCAACAGCCGTCGCGCTTTCCACCATGCATCGCAGGCTTGGAACCACGCTCAGGCGCTCAACCTGGATTCGGGCGAGGCCGTCTCCACAGCACCATCTTGGTTCAGCCACACGCAAAAGTGCGAATGGGCACGAAGAGCCTACTGGACCTGCTACGCCGCTGCCACCGTCATGTCGTGCACCGGCGGCTTCAAGCCGCTCTCGGTGACGCGCGACATGCCCTCGGACCTCGGCCTGCTTCCCAACCTGCGAGGCGATCGTTCCAGCTGGAAGGTCCTCGTGCGCGGCGCTCAATTCGTTTCAAGGTCGTATGCGAGCCTCTACGATCTCGACTCGTACAAGAACCGACCGGAGAACAAGATGCAGGACCCGGCCAACCAGACGCGCGAGAAGCGACGCAGGTGGGAGTCCATCTTTGAGCGCATGCAAAAGGTGGATGCCGACGTCATGCAGTATGCGCGCTCCGACCCGGTGTGGAGCGACGAGAGCTGCTTCGAGCCCAGTGTGGGCATGTCGCGAAGAACGGTGCAGTTCGAGGAGGAGAACGAGGTGCGTCTCAGCCGCAGTCTGCGTGTCGCGGGCAAGCTGATGACGAGCGGCGCCTTGATTATCTTGCATCGTGCACAGGCGTTTGCCAATGCACGCATCTTTGTTGCGCCCACGTGCGGTATCCCTGGTGCCTGCGAGGACTTTAGCGACACGGCGTCCGACAGCGGCACACGAGCCAGAGGTGGACCGGATCGGCTGTGGCATGGCGAGGCCGAGGGGCTGCCGCCTTCGGGCAAAGCGGCGGCGGCGACGCAGACCGACGAGCTGAGCCTCAGCATGGATGCGCTTCCGAAGCCCGGTGTGGTGGCCACGCGATCGATGCGCTCGCGCAGCACGAGCAGCATGAGCAGCAGCGGCGCCGGCAGCGTGTCCAAGAGCCTGATCAGCTCCTCATCGTCGTCAGCGGGCGGGGCCCAGGTCACGTTTACGCCGTGTGGCATCCCGGCCAAGTTCAACGGCGGACCGTTCGAGCCATCGGAGTCGCTGGACCGATGTCGCTTCGCAGCGGGGGTGATGTACCAGCAGCTGACGCACATCAACACGAGTACGTTCCGGTTAGGGCGGAGGGAGTCGATGGCGACGTTGCCGGTGGAGGCGAGTCACGGGCGCGAGAACCGCGAGCAGTGGTCGGCGCCGTCGCTGCCGCCGTTCTCGGCGTGCTCGCTGGTGCTGGCTGCGTACGTGCTGTTGATGGAGACGCTGCATGCGCAAATCGCTGCGGGGCTGGAGGACGATTTGGATTTCACGAACACGGAGCTGGTCGACGAGGACGACGAGAGGACGCTGTACCAGCTGTCGCCGATTTTGCAGCCGGACCCGCATAGGACGGCGCAGATCCCCCAGCTGGCGGGAAGGCAGGCGTACGTGCTGGCGATCCGCCTGCGCTCGTGCATCTTGCAGATCGAAAGCGCACTGGAGAAGTTCAGCAGAGCGTGGGAGATTGCGAAAGGGTATGCGCAGGAGGTCAAGTTGTTGTTGGAGGTCAACCAGAGCTTGTTCACCGGCTCGGTGCAGGTTAAGCCGTGATTGTAGGTTTTTATTGGATTCCCCCCCCCCCCCTTACTCATTGATACCTGGTTGCTGTCTTGTCGTCAATCCGATTCATCCCACTCTGTCACATGGTTACGGATGTCTGGCTGCCAGATCGGGACTCGAAGAAGTTGGATTCGACCACTCTCTCAGGTTGTCACGGGAGAAGTTCAGATCTGCACCTTGGCGCGCTTCCACCACCACCACCAACACTACCACCGAGCTCGACACCAACACCAAACTCGACACCCACCCACACATTCGTCATCCAAATTTTCACCAGTCATCAACGAGATTCGCAGAAACGAAGGCATGGTATCGATTAAAACGAAAGCGCGAAAGCAGAGAGAGGAGGATTGTACAAGCGTAGAAGAAGCAGCAAGCGGGTCAGTGTGCTCTTGTTCGAAGAATGATCGGGCACGTTGGCAGGAAGAGCTTGGAAGTTTGCGTTCGGATCCGCACCTTAGTCGCGGCGCGACAGCTCGATGACAGGCAGCGTGAAGAAGCTCGTATCGGGGGTCAACAAGCCCGCTGCGCCGACGTACCACGCAATCGCGGCCGTCAGGATCCCAAACGCGCCGCCCGCAGTCTGCACGTTGCTCTTGCCCGTAAACTCTGCCACGAACAGCAGCAAGAACGTGATGTCCAAAAAGAAGAACAGCGCGACGAGTCCCACGCTCGACCTGAAGCTAGCCACGAGCATGATGAACGTAAAAATGAACCACGCGGCCAAATAGATGCCCAGAGCGTTGGCGAGCTGTGCCTCGGGCACGCCGTTAGCATTATACGCGCCCTCCGCAACGCCGAACCAGGGGATCAGGATGATCGCGTAGGACCACCAGAACGCGCCGTAGCTCGCAAACGCCGTGGCGCCGAACGTGTTGCCCGCGGCGAACTCCCACATGCCCGCAAGGAACTGCGCGATACCGCCATAGCCGATCGCCATACCAACAACCACGTTGGGCACCGTCACCCCGCGCGCCTTGACGTTGTACATGGACAGGACGAACGTGGTCGCTGCGAAACCGAACAGGCCCAGGGGCGCCGGGTTGGCGAATTTGCGGTGGTAGATCGGGAATGCCGGCTGGGAAGTGTCCTGTGGATGGCCGCCGGGGGTCAGGGCGCGAAGGGGTTGGGCGCCGCCTTGGTAGCCGTTCTCTTGCTGCTTGATCTCGGACATTGCGTGGCGGGGTGTTGGTGGTATAGTGTGTAAGAGATGGGACAACCGGAACCGTCGAATGAGTGCGGCACAGCAAAGCAAAGGAATGTAGGTGATGGTATAGAGCGGGAGAGGGACGAGTCGGCGCTTGAGAGTTGGCTGTTTATATAGGCCTGCTTCTCCCTCTCTCTTCCTCTGCAGACAGCCCAAACCTTGTTCAAAAGAAGTGCCCACGGATCGCAAGCCGTGAGACCCGAGCAGCGCAGCAGCACTGGCGGGGCAGCACTGAGACAGCCGCACACCCAACCGCAAAAAAAAAAAAAAGAAAAAAAAAAGAAAAAAAAAACGCACAATGGGGGCAGCAGAGCAGCGTCAGACCGTCACATGAGCTAGGCCCGCATCTTTGAACGGTCATTTCGGTTCTTAGACGCGGAGTGTCCGGCGAACTCTCTCGCCTTGTGCTGCTGCAGTGCGCAAAATGCAAGCTGTCAACTCCACAATTTTTATTTTTATTTTATTTTATATTTTTTATTTTTATTTTTTCCTCCTCAACCCCAACCCTTAGCGAATCCCCAGCCTCTCGGCTATTTTTTTTTTCCAGAGCGAGCGAGCGAAAGCCCCCAACCCCGCGCTTGGGATCGATCTGCTGCTCTGCGTGCGGGCAGCCGGCCAATTGGGTCGCGCGCTTTTCATGGAGGTTGGAGGATGAGCAGCAGAGAACTTTCCATCTGTTCCCTCAGATCGTGCACTCAATTCTGCCTCGACAAAAAACACAACAAACATGCCTGTGTGCATGCATGAGTGCGTGCCTGCCCTCTCTCTTCATTCCTGGACGGCCTTTTCTGCAGATCTTGATCGCTCGTCAGCATGTGTTGTCCCGCTCGAGCGGGGCTAGTGTAGCGCGCGCAGGTCGGCGGACATTGACGAAATGGTGAGGTCTCATTTGCGGGGATGGGGATGGGTTCTGGCGGTTCGCCGGTCTGCCTCTCTCTCTTTTGGGCCCCTTGTCTCCGCATTCTGTTCGAGCCGTGTGTGCCCAAGGCGAGCCTCGACCACTTCACCCTCACACGCTTGATTCAGTCAACGCTGTGTCGATGGGAGCAGAGCCGACCCTGCTCGGCATACCTTCCTCTCTGGAGGCACTTGGCTCGATGTGCAGCGTGCGGGCTTTCGTGAAGCGCAGAGTCGCCTGTTGAAAAAAAAAAAAAAAAAACCATCGCTCCAAAGGATGCCGCTTGTTTCGCCCCCCCGCCCAGCCAGCCTACGGCACGGAGCATTTGACCCATTGTGAAGAGAGCGCGCGCGTCATGGACGAGGACTCCGAATCGCACATTTCCTTCTGCTCATTGTGCGTCGCTTAGCCTGCTCTTCAACTCACTCAACCCCACACACAGTGCCAAGCCCCACTTATGACGGAGGACAAGCCTCGCCTGGTGATGCAATCTTTTCTTGCTACCCTCTCGAACCACATCGCCGAGCTTTAGGTCTCAGAATTGATTTCCCCCACTCGCACGCATCTCGTCTCCGCATTGTACGTACGTGTCACCGACCCAAACAACATAATGAATCACCGTTCAGAGCCATGCTGGGGTTTCCCCGGATCGGCATCCAAAAGTCTCGCTTGCAAAGTGAGATCTTTTCTTTTCGCTGCTGCTCCTCTTGAGTGCTTGCCTGATTCATGCTGCACGCACGCTGGACCTCTTCGGCTTTGTCCCCGAAAACCCTCAACTCTGCGCTGCCCAATCATGCTCTCAATCTCAGGCACGAGCCGTTGCATCGACCTGATCGAACATTCATGCGAAGAAAGAGGAAACAGAGCATTTTTACAACAGGCAGAATGGCAATGCTTCAAAGGTCCATGAGGAGGCCCGTCTTACGACGCTTGCGGAAATCTCGGCCACAACTTTACTTGTCCCATGCTACACGACCTCCTCCAAAAATGTAAGGGTAGGCCGTCTGGTAGTAGTTGACGAACGTACGCCGACCCGCAATGGATGGAGCAGTCGCATAGCTACCTCCGATCACCACACTGTGCTTGCCATCGAAAAAGTCCGAGCTGTAGCCAGGATATAGCGCTGAGGATCGGAACCCATCGTAGGCGGCAAAGGCAGTGCTCGTCCATTCCCACACACCACCGTTGTGGCCAGGCAGCAACGTGCCGTCCGAGTCGTACCGAGGCAAGCTAGCGGGGACCGGATGCCAGTTTCGGAATCCGACGTTGGCAGAGGGCGCCGCCTGGCCCTGAGTTGGGTTTTGCGAGCTTCTGCGCTTTGATGGAGATCCAGCCGGCTCACTCTCGGCGCCTGAGGCCACAGCGGCGGCGGTGCCAGGCCCATGCATCGAGATGCCTGGCGGGTGGATCTTGGTCTTGAGTACGCGCCGCGACTTGTTCTGCGGCTTGGGAGCGTCGGTGTTCTCCGTGACATAGAAGCGACGCAGCATCATGATCGCCTCGTCACGCAGATAGCCGCCCACCGACTCGTACCCGGGCGAGCTCACGATCGCATCGTCGTCGTGCAGACCCAGCACGCTGCCGTTGCCTCCGAAGCGCTCGTTGCCCGCGCCAAATACAACACGTCCGATGCCAATCTGGCGCAGCGCTGCTCCGCACATGATGCAAGGCTCGATGGTGACGTACAGCGTCGTGTCTTTGAACGGATTGTCTCCCTCGGGACCGGAATGAGGTGCCACAGCGAAGTCAGGTGCAGACGGCGGCATGATGGAGAGGATGTGATCGATCGCTTCCAACTCTGCGTGTCGCGTCGCATTGAGCAACTCGTTGGTGCGGTTGCGACCTCGTGCGATCACCTCACCCTTGCGCACAAACACACCGCCGACGGGAACCTCGTTGGCGTCGAGCGCCTCCTGCGCCATGGCGAGTGCCTCTCGCATCCACTTGAGATCCTCCTCCGACTGCTCCTCGGGCGGAACGTATCGTACAGCCGAGCCTCGAATCGGTGGCGCCTGCTTGCCGGGAGGGTCAATGTCGTTCGCCACAGGCTCTGCCCCCTTGGCGGAGTCTCGGTGGAAAGGCGGCACCGTGAGGTCCAGCACCAGCGCCTCGGGCGGCGCATCCATGAGCTTGCGAAGCTCCGCATGGGTTGGCAGTCGACCACCCTTCCAAGCAGCAAAGGCTTGAAGCTGTTTGCCCGAAGCTTGGACGGGCCAGTGTTTGGCGACGGCCATGTCCACAGGCCCGTAGAAGGTGCGTACCAGATAGCTTCCATCCGACTCGCTCTTGATCCACGATGAAGGTGCGTCGTCACTGTTGGTAGCCTTGAGGAAGTCAAGATACTGGACATTCGAGATGGGCAGCGCCGAGATCGAGAACGCCTTCGTCTCGACCCTACGTCGGGGATGCTCGTTATCCCAACCGAATTCAGGCTGTCCAAGCTGCATGTTGAGGTCTCGGATATCGCTCGTCGGACGAGTGGCCACAATGTCAAAGTCCTGACTGTCGTCATCGTCGTGTCCGAGCTCCACGGTCGAAGCTTCAAAGTGGAAGCGCTGCTCCAGAGCCAGGTCGCCGCCCCGCCTCTCGTACTCTGCTTGCCAACGCTTGGACAGCGAGGCCCAGTCGGGCGCCATGAAGCCGGCAGGAGGCTTGGTGTTTCGAGACTGCATGAGCATGTAGAGCAGCGTCTCGAGATGGAGGCTGATGTGCTCGAGCGTCATCCACAGCATCCTGGCGAGTCTGCGGTTCATGGCGAGATTGCCGCGAGCCACGTCCTCGTAGATCTGCTCCACGCGTCGCTGGACGCCTCGCTGGTAGTCGAGGATCTCGTCGAGCGTGGGCCAGTCTTCTTCGCTCGTCGGCACTTCGCTGTGCGGATTGCACTGCGTAATATCGTCCATGTGCGGGTCAATGCCACGTTCAAACATGGCGGAGAAGCGGTCGTTGAGGTGCGGCTGCTTGAGGTATGTCGACACGTGAATGTCGAGGAATGCCGGAATGTGGCCGAGGTAGAACAAGCAAATGTGACGCAAGTCGATCGGTTTCTCGTGCAGTTTGTCTTGCGGGATCATGGTCAGTGTGACGCAGTTCCAGGCATCCCAGTGCGTCTTCCAATCGTGCAGACTGGGCAAGCCGAGCAGGGGGGCTTTTTGGGCGAGTTCGTCCAGATCGCTGCCTGCCCAGCCATTGTCGATCTTGGTGGGAGTCTCGTCCTGGGACGTTGGCTTGACTGCTGGCTGCTCCGCCGCGGAGAGTGCCGCGTCGGCTGCCGAGTTGGAAAAGTGGAAGAAGGGTTTCTCGACGAGCCAGATGTCGTACCGGTCGGTGCTGTCGCTCCAGCGTTGGACGACGCGGAGGCCGGCATAGTCAAAGATGTTGAGCGTCTCACGCTCTCCAAACTTGTAGCTGGCCTCCATGTGGATGAGCTCGCCTTTCTGGATGGAGATCGGCTCGTCCAATCCTGCAACGTGGATGGTGTGCGCCTCCTTGGCGCGGTAGTACGACTCGTGGCGACCTTCACGCGCATTGTAGCGGTCAAAGTACTCGAACTTGCCGCTGTCGATTGCGTTTCCACCCAGAACCCGATCAGCATGGTCGAGGCCATTCATGATAAAATCGCGCGTGAGACCGGCTGGGTCGTTGTAAGCAAGCGCCACATCCGCGGGCTTGTTGCGG
Source organism: Sporisorium sorghi (assembly GCA_023212695.1). NCBI lineage: Eukaryota > Fungi > Basidiomycota > Ustilaginomycetes > Ustilaginales > Ustilaginaceae > Sporisorium > Sporisorium sorghi. Next base: position 23,909 of record JALCCG010000222.1, on the reverse strand, counting down.
CGATCGATCGAGATAAGCATAGTGTCGCCTGCACGCATGCTTTCGCGGGCGGTCTTGGCGAGAAACTCGGCGGCCGACTTTCGATCAAAGTTGCCGATGCTGGAACCGAGCCACATGAGACATCTTTGGCCTTCGTCTTGGGCACCTGCAGCCGTCGAAACAGCTCGAAGACCGCCTTGGCCGATAAAGTCGAGACCGGCATCGTACGTTGCCCACAGACCGTTGATGCCTACTTTGCCTCCATGGATGGTCCACGCACCGTCGCCGGTCGTAGCCTCTTGGGCCCGCAGATCGCGCAGGGTGCGCTCCAGCTCGGCCTTGTTGAGGTCGAGAGCGTAGTATTGGACGCTCGGCGCACCTGCCGAGAGCGACGGAAGCAGTTTGAGTGCGCGAAGAAGATAAATCGTCTTTTTGAGCGAGCCAGCACCTAGCTCGACGAGAGAACCTGCGCCAACGGCTCGGTCGCCATCGAGACCTTCCTCTGCATTGACGCCTCCGTTATACCTGCCCACGACGCTGCCGCCCCATCTCTGCTTTGTAGAGTCGGTGGCATCTCGTTGTGGCGGCGGCAGAGCATCGTCCTTTGGTGCCTCCTGCTGATGGCGATGCGGGCCGTCCCTTTGAGTGACGGGGGCGGCTGGCAAGTTTTCGATCGTCGCAGTGGAATGCCCAAAGATTCGGAGAGCAATCTCTGGGCCGTGGTCTTTGAGGATTTGTAGCTCGGCATTGTAGAGGTAGTATTCGGGGGCCGTCGTCAGCTTGTCGTAGAGAATGAGACCTTGTTCGTCATAGAGGATGGTAGTGGGTAGCGTCTTGCGGTAGGCAAACTTGAGGTCTTCGGGATCGTTCTCCCTGCCTGGAATGACGAGCTGCTTACACTGCAGCCCTGAGATGATTTCGCGTCGTAGCTGGTCGTCGCTCGAGCTATCGCTGAGGCTGCCTGCGCTGCCCGAGTAGAGATCGATCACGGGAGCATTGCATAGCTTTGCAGTTGCGTCACCGGAGCTTGGCGGCTTGGCCTTGATCTTTGACGCCTCACTGCCGAGTAAAGACGGAATGCCGTCAAGGGAAGGAGTTACGATAGCAGATGGAGCCATTGTGGTTGCTGCAGCCTGCTTCTAGATTGTCTCGATGCGAATTTGGTGGGTCGACTCTGGATTGACGTGGAGTGGATCTTGCTTGCCTGTTGTTGCGCTGTCGAGGTGATTCGATTGGCAATCAAAAGCGGAAGCGGCGACTTTGGCCGTCAGTTGTGTCGATGAAGGGGAAAGGGAAAGGTGATGGAAAGGATGGCGTTCGTTGCAAGAGCTGTCTGGGAGCTTGTGTGGAAAGAGGGGGGGTATATAAGAGCTTGGCCACGGTGCTGCAGAAAACAGGGTCCAGGTGGGCTGTCAAATGTGGCTGGGCTACCGTAGCCACACACACACGAAAAAAGGGGACCGTAGCGCTGCACGGAACCCAAGGCGATGACAGACTGGCTGCAGCTAAACTGGCACTGACACCTCTCAACGCCTCTCCCACCGCCTTGACCTCACAGACCCAGTCGTGAGTGCGGCGGTGTGCGTCAACGTTTGCAACTGGATCGGCAGTGTGACGAAGCGGGGATAAGTCCGTGCGCTGGCGAAGTCCCTGATCGTCGCCTACAGAAGTCGGAGGAGGCGTGTATGCGAGCGTCGATGGGCGGACGAACAGAGGTGTGTGTGACAAGTGACTGAGCCGAGATTTTTCCTCCACCTCGTTAAGGCACCGCAGCAGCAGAGCTCAGCAGCAGCAGCAACCAGCGACAGGAAGAAATGAATCGGATCGGATTTTTCACTCGATTGGTTTGCAAGTCAGCAGGCCGGAACGTGTGCTTGTTTCCTCGACCGACGGATTCAACGCAGGGTCTGGTGATCCACGGCGTCACAGCGTTTGAGTTGGCTTTTGGCTTCCAATCTGAATCGTGGGGCGTTCTGAATCATGTTCACAAGGTTGGACGATGAGAGGGGCGTTTGCCCACCTGGTAAGTCTGCTTTGGAGCGGTTCGAGCTCGATCTCGACCGTGGAACCCGAAGGCTACTGGCCAGCATCGGCTTTTTCCCGAAGAAGGTGGGTCGTTCGCAGCGCCTATCTTCGAGGTCAATGCTGAGCTTGCTCTGTGTGTGGGCTGAATATGCTACTGCAGAGCATGCAGTGTGACTGCTACGAAAGGGTTACCTGATCGACAACCGTTCCTTCCTTGTGTAGATTCGAAGCTCGAGCCGATTGACGACATGCTGTGAGCCGACGGCAACCCTCTTTTTCGTTTTCAGAGCGTGGATCGGCGCAAAGGTTGTGGGCGCGACTGCCGAAAAGACTGGCCATCGTCCCACTTTTGAGAAGGTGCAGACAGAGAAGGCTCGAGCGTCAGTAGTGAGGAGCATCGGAACGTGCGACATCGAGAACTCAAAGCGAAAACGATCCCGATCCAGCACGTCGGATGATCCGCTTCCAACCCCAAGACAGACAGACAGACGGACGAGTCGGCAAGTTGTGGCATCAACATCATGGCTTTCTGCCTCTCAGCGGTCTTTCATCGGAACCTCCATCCGAGTGCAAACATGGAATGGCTCAAAGGTCGAAATCCCGTAGGGAAAGCGCCAGACAGACAGACAAGCTGCGCTTTGTGTGGCATCAACTTGATCGCAATCTACTCGTCTGCACTGTTCTGTCTCTCGATTCAACGCGGCCAATGCGCTTGATCTCGAGACTAGGGGCGTCGATGTCAAAATCAGAATGATTCGGCTTCGGTCCACGGTATGCAGGAGCACCGCCCTCCTGCCTCTGCTCCATCCACGACATTCCACCCACAGACCAAAGGCGCAAAGACATTGCTGGCGTAAACAGACTTGTTTTGGGTTGAGAGCTTTGCGTTTTCGGTTAGAGGTACAGGCGTGAAGCGATGGGGACGAACCAACATCGTCTCCACTATGAGAAGGATATGGTGAAAAAGTCACCGGGCAAAAGCGACGCAAGCTCGCAACGTCGTCCCGATGACATGTAGAAGAAAGAATGCGTAGCGAGCCGTCGGTCCGGTCTGCGTCGAACCGTTGGCTGTGATGCCGTGTGGATCCTAGAGGCGGAAAGTGAAGGAATCAAGAAGATGCAATTGCGAAACCATAGACATGACGAGAGAGGAGACGTTTACTCCTGGTCGATGACGGTGGTCTGGAGACCCTTGGCAGTGCCGAGGCCGAGAACGGGCATGGCGTAGGTGTAGAGCTTCTCCTTGGCACCCTCGTCGTCGTTACGCTTGCCTGTGGGTTGTGGAAATGAGAAGTAGGGGATTGGGTCAGCTTTCTGCGGTAGCTGTGCTGATGTCCTTTCTATGCTATTGGCGGGAAAACTTACGCTCAAGACGAACACGCAGACGGCGGGGGAAGTTCTTGACACCGTACTTCCACACCTCCTGGTTGAGCTTGGGGTCCAGGCGGACGTCCTGGGTGCCCATGGCCTTCTGGGCGAAAGCGACGACCTCCTTGATGGCGCGGGGAGCACGCTTCTTGAAGGCAACGTCGTGGACGCGCTTGTGAAGGTTGACCGTGTACTCGCGGGTCACAACATCGTTAAGAGCAGAGCGGGTCTTCTTGCCCTTCTGAGACTTGTCCTTGTGGTCCGCCATCTGTAGTGAGCGAGAGAATGGTCGAATGGCCAATATGATGGTGGTCAGAAATACGTTCTGCTTGACCTTGTGTCGAACGTTTTTCGATACCAGCAGCCGCCGTCTCTCCAACCGAGTCCAACTTCTTAGCGCTGATTCAAGGGTGTGAAGCTTCCTTTCTCCAATTGAGCTCTGCGACATTGGATTTACTCCTGCTCCTTCATAGTGACGGGCGTCCGTGCAGCGTCTTCCCGTCGATAGTCGATAGTCGGTAGTTGATGGGGATGCAACGCAAAGAGCAATATAGCGGAGGTCGGGCGATGGCTCTGTTGAGCTGTGCTGCGATCGTCGATGGTGTGTGCGCGACATCGCTTTGGCGAGAAGGTAGCTGTGGGCATGAGAAGCCTCGAGGCGTTGCAAGGTGTGGACGTTCGTGCATGCTGCCGCTGCTTAGCGCTGAGAGGGACCAGACAGCACCACGTGCAATAGCCTGGTGACGATACGTGTGTCGAAATTGTGCTGATACGACTGTGTGGCCAGACGTCATATCGTTCGTCGATGCAGTAGACGCTGTGCGTTCCGTCTATGCTGATGCTGATGCAGAATCGTCGAAGGTAGCTGCATCGATGTTTCTTACTTCTGAGGGATTGTTGCCGTGATGTAAAGTGTCGCAAGCTGCTACGTGGCGAGGTGGGTAAAGGTGATTCGATCGCCGTTGATACAATGTGGTGAATGCTGCTGCGAGGTCCCATCCGCTTATATCGTGGATTCTGTTTCGACTAAAAGCTGCACTGCGAGTTCCAGCCCTTCTGATACCTTTGCCCTGTTCCTTCCTACTTCCAACGTACCGTGCAATGTCTGCTTGTAGCTCTGTCGATATGCGGGTGATGGCTTCTGGTCGATGTGTACGGAACACTTACTGTTGATATCGATCTTGAGGGTGATGGTATCTCAAAGGATGTGAAGGGCGGAGATGACAGCGACGAGGACTTGGACAATCTTCAATGCTCTCAACACTCTCTCAAAGCCGAACAGCGCTTCTCAGGCGCTCTCAGGCAGTGAGCCAGCCTCTGCCACACCTAACAGAGCACCAGCTTCGCTTTCTCGAAATTTCAACGCTGTTGCCAGTCTCGACCTTCGCCCAGAGCGCAGCCTCTCTCTTCCAGGCCAGCAGATCCCCGGCCCAGCGAGAAGCAAGGACCACGAAAATGAATACAAGTGTGAATTCGAATTCAGGTTCTCTGCTCAAAGCCCTCAAGTCACGTGTACAACTGTATTTTTGCTGAAGGAAGCAGATCTCGTACGTGTGTCGAGCATTTCTCTCTTGAGGAGGAGACGCCAACGGTTTAACATGATCCGAAAATTCATCGTCGCAAGCCTTCCTTCCTCTTGTGTCGTCAACGCTTCGGCATGAAGACGAGACGGCTTCAGGTGGCACACTCCGGAGTTGCGCTCGGCTGGTTTCGGCGAGAAGCGACTCGCAGCCGGCGTCGATAGAAAAAAAAAAAAAAAAAAAAAAAAAAAAAAAAAAAAAAAAAAAAAAAAAAAGAGATCGCACGAGTGACGATGTGCTGGAAATGTTTCAGTATGCAGGGGAAGCTGGATGTGGATAAACTACAAGGAGAGAAAGAGGAAGAAGCGGGACGCAGCAAGCTGTTGCTAGAGTCCGTGAATGCCAACGTTGGGAGATGATTGATCTACAGATCTTGCTCGAGCAGGCCGAAGAGAGCGATGCGGCGATGAGGTCGGTGCGGCACCAGCGAGCGCTACAGCTGTGAAAGTGGTATCGAGAGCTCTCAAATGCAGGCCATGCTCGTTTTTGGGGTTGGAAAGGGGCGAGTGTGATGCTGCGAGCGTTTACACGGCACCAGTCTTGGCGGCGTTGAGCTGGATCACACCGAGAGCAGCCGTCTCGGCCAGACGTCTCGCCGAGCTGTCGATCTGACCAAGCAGCAAGGTGGCCTCGAGGCGCGAGGGCTCGGCAGGGATCTTGAACAGACGGTTGACGTCCTCGATGGGGAGGGGAGCGAGACCCTGAGCCTCGCGTGCTGCGTTCTCGGCCTTCTTGCGAGCAAGGTACGCCTCGGCCTTGGCCTTCTCTCGTGCAAGCTGTCGTGCCTGGAATCCAACGTTGCCGGCCTCAGCGGCGTGCTCGTCCATGATCTCGAGCGTCGACTCGAGCGAGGAAGCGAGCACAGGTTCCAATGCGAGGTTGAGAGAGGTGTAGGATGGGGTGAGTGCAGCGGTGGGCGGGTTGCGCAACAGGTCCGAAGTGCTGGGCTGCACGATCGACGGGCCGGGTGCGCTTGGTGTCGAGATGCTGCTGAGGAAAGCGTCGAGGAGCGCGGTGTTTCGGAGCGAGACGGGGATCTCGATGAGGATGTTGGCAAAGGTGAGCTTGTGGTCGATGAGGCTCTGTGTGTGGAACTTGCCCTTCTTGTGGGCCTCGACGAATGAGGGAGAGAGACGGTACGCCTTGACCGATGTGTTGCCTTGGGCAGACTGTGCGAGGTCGTGAACGATGAGGACACCCTTGCCACGGCCGCTGGCACCATCGCGCTCCATCAGACCAGCGATGGCAGCAAGACCGTCGACGACGGACGAGCTGAGGAAAGCACCGAGGAAGCATCCCTGGTAGAGACCGACAGGGTTGGCATCGGCGTTGACATCGCGCAACAAACGGACCATGTCCGAGGTGTATCGGGTTGCATTGCGGCTGCTGCGGTCCTCCTCCTCGTCACGTTCACTGTTGCTTCGACCAGGGTTGGGAAGGGCAAAGACGTTCGAGACCTCAAGGGTTCCGCCGAGGTCCATGCCGAGAAGGGCACCGGAAGCCGAGGCCGGGTGGGCATCGCGGCAGTGCTTGACGATCTTGGTGAGAGCCAGACCATCGAGGCGAACAGAGGTGATGACATCCGAGTCGAGTTCAAGGGCTTCCAGAGCGGCGCGGTCGAGTTCGGACTGGGCATCGGTGGTGGATGCCTTTGCAATGGCCGAAGCTGCGGTGTTGGCGGGCGCAGCAGCAGGAGCGGCGGCGGCGGCGGCAGCCGGTGTTGGTGCGGTGCGAGCAGCTGCAGACATGGTGTATGTGAGTGATCACGAGAACAGCTGTGTAGACGGATCGTAGGTGATGGTCGATTGCGATCACGTCGGTAGCGATCAGCCTTTGAGAACGAGACGAATCACTGTGTTGGCGACAGTGCGCGCGTCTTCCTTTTCTCCTCAGAAAGGCAAATTTGACCTGAAATCTTCGCGCTGCGCTGGACAAAGGGAGATTTATTATTATTATTATTTTTTCGCACCAAATTGTGATCTTAGCCCGTCGTAACATTCTGCGGTATTTTTTCGTAGGTTTCGGACGGCAAACCCCCTTTCCTCGCCAGATCAGCTCAATCGTCATAGCAACGCTGCGCTAACACCAGCAATTCATCTTCGACAGGTAGCAAACATGTGATATGATCTTGTTTGCACTTGGCAATGGAACGACAAGATGCTCGTCATGCCATTGGCGCAGAGAATAAGCTTTTTTTTTTCGTCGAGCGACGACACTTCGCAATTTCAATAGCGGGAAAAATGAGGACACAAAAACATGCAACAGGAAGGCAGAAGGTGATTGTGACGTTGACCTGCAAGCGAACGCACTGAACAAGATGACAATGATCATGCTGTTTGAGGAGTCCCGCCGAGTGATGTACATGCGCGACTGCAGGCTGGAGTGGGACTGTTGCAGCTCATGGTGGTGTCCTGCGTCGAGGCAAGCATCAACGGTCACTGCAACCGCAGCACCATCACCACCAACGATATCATCATCAACATCCTTTCCGGACGCACAGCGAGTGACTATGCGGTTGAACGACGTTCGATGCATGACACCTCAGTGCCGAAAACAAAGCGCCACATGTGCAAGTTGCAGCGCCATGTTGACCAAGGAATCTGATTTAGAGCTTTCTTGCAGCATGCGCTGCGTGCGAGAGACTTCCTTCGAAGGTTTGGACCCTGACTAAAAAGTTGATCGTCGCAGTTTGAAACAGCAACAGCCAGTGACGATCTCGCAACCGAAATTGGACCCTGAATTGGCATCGTCCACATGCTTGCCAACGCTAACAGACGCACACTGGATGGGGGCGTCGACTAGCACACAGGCCCGAGCGTCCGTCTGTCATTTCGTATGATCACATGTCACCACCCTTTCTCATCTGTGCAGCTGATACTGTACCATCGATAGACGCAGTCTGCGGCGGGTGCGTGCGGGCCGTGCATGCATGCGAGCGCGCGCTCAAGCCTTTTGAGCAAGGGATGAGCAGTGCGGCGCCTAGACTCTGAGTTGGAAAGCGAACCCAAGCGATACTGTATCACGCTACGACGGTCTGTCGGCTCTTGCTCCGAAGGCAGACTTGACATTCGCGCTGGTCTTGCGTAAGACGGTCTGTCGTTTTGATGGCCAAGCCTTTTTGTGATTGGTCGGCGTGCTGCGACGATTTCCCGCTTTTTCTCGTCAAGACCGCGGCGATCCGAAGACCTTCGAATCAAGGCCGTGCGTCAATCAACCGACACGGCGAAGAGCTTTCAAGAACGACACAAAGGAGCACAGCCGGAAGTGACTGCGACCATGCTGAGTTACTGTAGATGCTCCTAGCACACACAGTCGACTGTCACGTTGCATCGCAACCCTCGACACTAACCTTCGGGAGGCTCGTTCGCTGCAGGTCAGCCAGTCAGCCAGCCCACACGGATGTCTCAAGCCCCTCTTGATACGCCACCTGCGGCTCAATTTACCGCTGTTGCTGAAGTTGTACAGTCTCCTGCTTTTTCATAAGGTCGCTTCACAATGTCTCCGATGTTTGAAGGAGGCGGCAGAGGGTCGGTAGGAGCTCTCAACCTTGCATTCACGAAGGCTCTTTTTTTATTTTTTATTTTTTTATTTTTCCGATAAAACGTCATTTTGCGACAGTGACAGTGCGCTTCCTTACGCCACAAAAAAAAAAAGAAAAAAAAAAAAAAAAAAAAAAAAAAAAAGGCCTCAGCTCGGCAAGTGTCGCGGGACCCGTTTTCGCGATCCGACTGTCAAACGATTCTCGAACTTGCCATAAGTTACGCTTCCCCTCTCCTCGCTTTCAAGTGTCCACCTTGCTCCAGAGCCAGTCGCTTCGTCCTGGCCGTCGAGCCAACCACATCATCCCTTACAGTAAATTAGCTTCGAGCTGCCACGTCGTCGAGTTCATTCGTCGCACTGACATCTTTGCTGGCCGACCCATCCTTCTCTCTAGCTTTGGTCCTCCGCTCTCACACCTCCAGGGACAGGTCGAGGTCATGCGTGCTTGAACCGACTACAACCATCTAGGCTGTCAAGATCCAGCCGCTGCATCACGGACGATCTCTAGGCTGCACACGACCATCAAGATGCTGATCACGCCCAGCTTCAACAAGGCTCTCGGTTTCGGCCTGCTGGCCTTGCAAGTCTGCCTCGCACAGGCCCAGGAGCCAACGGCGCAGCCCTCCTCGACCATCAGCAGCTCTGCCGCTGCGTCGTCGACGGCACTCAACTCGACCTCAACGGCTGCTCCTTCCTCAACCACGGTTGTCTCGACCATCACCACGACTCTGTCGAGAGGACAATCGCTCCCCACAAGCCTCACCTCTTCTGCGTCTCACAGCGGCGATGTCTGGTACATCCCTGTGACGACGGCCATCCCGGTGACGGCGAACGCGACGTCAACTTCCGCATCCGCTCCTGCGCCGTCCGCAACGGCAAACGTGACCGCACCCGCCTTGCACGCCTCAACCAACATCGCTCTCCCGCTTCACACCATCATCAACCCTGCCTTTGGCGTCCTTGGTGCAATTCTCATCCTCATGGGCCTGCCCATGGCATTCTACGGTCACCGCAACCGATGGTCGAGCTACTTTTTGTCTGGCTTCTTTGCCTTGGCCCTCATCTGCATCTCCATCATCCTCAAGGTTGGCGTAGAGCCCGCGGTCAACCCACCGTCCAAAGGCATCCAAGGTGTCTTCCTTGTCGCTGCCGCCATTGCTGGTGCCCTCGGAGGTATCATCTCGATTGTCTTTTGGCGCGGTGCCGGACTGTTCGCTTGCGGCCTCGGTGGGTTCGCGTTCGGCCTCTTCCTCCAAGCCGTCCGATCCGGCGGACTTATTCGTCCCGTCGCACTCCGCTTCATCTTGTACATCGGCCTGTTCGCCGCCTTCTTCACCGTCGGCTGCATCGAGCGCATCCACTCACTCGTGCTCGCTTTGTCGACCGCCATTATTGGCGCCACCGCCCTCACGCTCGGAATTGACTGCTACTCCACCCAAGGTCTCAAGGAGTTCTACATCCGCAACCTCGGCTTTGATTCGCTCTTCAGCAACAAGTACCCGCCCACTTTCCAGAACGGTCACTTTCCGCTTGTGCAGGGCATGCAGATCGAACTTGGTGTGCTCGGAGCGCTGATCCTCATGGGTTTTGCCTTCCAGATGCGCCTGTGGTCCGACCTTCGAACCCAGCTCTCGGCATTGAAGCGCTCCGACGAGCGACGCAATCTGCGATCCAAGGCGGAACGAGCCGCTCGTGCCGTCGCTCGCACTGCAAAGCGCGATCTGGAAGAGTGGGAAGCGCGACACGGCTACAACAAGACGGCCAGCCGCAACGTCGCCGGTGGCGATGAAGAGAGCGGCCTTGCACCTGCATCACCCTCGGAGTACAAGGACAACCGAAGCCGCGCGAGCTCGTTCATGACGCTCTTCCGTGCCAACACCGATGCCAAAGAGCTGCCCACCCCGTCGTCCAACGTGGAAAAGTTCATCCATTCTCCCGCTCCCTCGAGCGTACTCGAAAACAATGCCTATCCGTTCCCCGCGCAATCTGCTGGCCGTCGCAGTGCTCAATTCCTCGACTACATCCAGAAAGGACCCGAACGCGTCGAGACGGAGGGTCCGCTGCGACTCGATCTGCCGGCCCTCACTTCGCCGCTGGGAGACTTGGACTCGAGTCCAGCAGCTCAGCCTGCGCCTGCGTCGCGAGCTAGCCCCGTGACCCCGGTCGACAGTTTCGCAGCCAGGGGAACACCGGATTCGACGAACGTGTTTGCGCCTCGTTTGCCGCAATCGCTCGACATGGTGCGGGCTGCTTCTTCCGAGGCTTCCGCGGGCACCGAGTCATTCCGACGACGCTCTGCCTCTACAGCAGCTTTGATGAACAACTCGGCCAGCTTCATGGACCTTGCGCCGCCCAAAACGGAACAAACCAAACCCGCTAGCGTCTCGCCTTTGGCTGGTCCACAGGAACGCTCGCTGAACAACCTTCACGGACGCAGTCAAAGTCTGGGCCTGACGTCCGCATCCGTGTTTGGAGCTGGCTCGTCCAACTGGAATGCGTCATCGGGTTCGGCCTCGCACGAACGTACTCTCTCGAACCCTATACCGCCTAGCAGCGTGCCCAGCTCGGGTTCGGCTCCGATGGCCAAGAGCTCGTCGCACCAGGATCAGGTGCAGCACAGTGTCAGCACGGTCTTTTCACAGCCTTATGTTGAGCCGTACGCACAGCAGCAGCGCCAGGGTTACGTGCCGCAGCAGAGGCCGTCGATCTCGCCCACCACGGGTGCGGTCAAGACGGTCAGCGGCGGTCAAAGCAGCGCCGTGACGCAGGCTCGCCGATCGCTGGCGATGCGTCGCAACGATCAGCCGGCTGTACCCTGGACGAATCCAGGCGCCGAGGATGGTCGGGTGGCTCACAAGCGCAGTGCAAGCGCCGACGCAGAGCGCCGGTTGCGCGCCATGTCGATCGAGGAGCTCGAGGCGAGACACCGAGCCAAACTAGCAGCTTTGCAGGCGCCTGCGACGCAGACGGTCCAAGATGCGGACGCTCTGCGCAGAGCCAAGGAGGAGTGGGAGAGGAAGCAGAGGTCAGAGAGAAGGCGCATGCAGGAGCGCGAGGCTCAAAAGGCGGCTGCTGCGGCTGCCGCCGCTGGGTCAGCGTCGAACGGCAGGGTGGCATCGCCAGGCCGAAGCAGCGTGGACCTTAACAAGATGAGCGGTACCGGCTCCCGCGACGAACGTCGACGATCGCGCAACCTGAGTGCCACTCTGCTGGAAGCGGTGGGCGAAGAGGCACGAGAAGGTGGTGGTGGGGTGAACAGAGCTGCGGAATGGCGCAAGTCGATCTCCAACGTGGAGCAGCTGGATCCCAGGGCCGCCAAGCCATCCAACCCTGGCACGCCCATCAGCACCCGCCCCACTTCGCCCCAGCCTGCCTCGGTGAACCCCTTCCCCGCCCAATCGCAGCAAGGCAAACCGCGCCTGAGCGAGACGGACCGCCGACGTCTGAGCCAAGGTGCTGGCGATCGATCTCAACGTCGCAACAGCCAGCCTCTTCTGGACTTTCAGCTGCCAGGTCGTACCCAGTGAGCCCAAGTAGCTGCTCTCTGCTCGATCACTCTCTCACGAACCGTTTATACATTGTGCATCCCTACGAACAATTCATTGTCTGTTGCCCAGAGAGCCCAGAGTTGTGGCTGAGGTTCGCGATCAAGCTTGTTGAGGGTTGTCGTGAAGAGCCAGATCGGGCGGCTATGTGTATCGACAGCCCGATCGCGATATGTGAGAGGTTAATTGTTTGCTGCAAGATCCACGAGAATCTGAAATTGCAGACTTCGCTGCCGGCTTTTGCTTTGCTCTGATGTGTTGGACTGATAAAATTTGATTAGGAATGACAACTATTTTTGGGGCACAGATCAACTTCCAAGACAACAAAAAAAAGAGAAGCGAACAACGACCAAGCGCATGAACCTGGTTGGTGAGTCGAATCTCTCTTTTTTTTTTTTTTTTTTTTTTTTTTTTTTTTTTTTATTTTAAGGTAAGCCATGGCATGCGACTTTTCCTACCACACCTCTTTCTTTTTCGTCCATTTTTTTGCTCA
>JALCCG010000222.1:0-11369 GCA_023212695.1 Sporisorium sorghi | reverse complement strand
AAACTCCAAAAAAAAAAAAAAAAAAAAAAGCAAAAAAAACCAAACGCCTTAACCTTTTTTGGGGGTTTAAACTTTTTTTTTTTTTTTTTTTTTTTTTTTTTTTTTTTTTGATTGATGGCCAAAACCCGTCGTCGGTCTTTGATCTCTCAATCATTTTTTTTGCATAGCGTTTTTCGGCTACTGTAAGTCATGGACTTTTTCCTTTCCCATGTTGCCTGCGCTGCTCACCACAGCAGCAGCTGCACAAGGCCAAGTCGCCGTCGTCGTCTCTGCTCGGCTGCGAGCGCTCTTAATCGGCAAACATGGCTGTCGTTTGAAACGAGACGATTATCGCAGCTGCGCATGGCCAGAATCGAGTCAGCCTCAACGGATCAAGCGGACGACATCACTTCTATTGCCAATCAACAAGGCGTTCTTCCCCAGGTTGCTGCAAGCTTGGTCCTCGTCCAACAGCACTCTTGTTGCCGGGATCCAAGCAAGTGCTGCCCTTCCGACACGGCAGAGTCGCTTGTTCCAGCATATTCTTCTTGGAGCACGACCTCCTGTCCGTTTAGTAGGTGCTGCTGCTCCTTGCGTTCCTTATCTTTCTTGGCATCCCACCACCTCGTCATTGTTGTCCCTGCTGCCGTCACCGCTGCTCCTTCTGCTGCATCGTGCAAGCTCGCCGTCCTCAAGTCGCGTTTGGATGTACCCTGCTGCTCTACCTCGCTCGTCGCTATTTAGCGTGGCTGCTCGTCGTCACCACTTTCTGTCCTTTGACCTCGTGCAACGTCTCGCCTCGACTCGATCCTTTTCGACCACACCGTGTGCTGCTTGCCGCCATCCCTCAAAAGCTTCAATTCGATCCCACTCGACCACCTCGTCGTCGTCAAGCACATCGCCCAGCATGCTGCAGGTGTCGGATCTGCTCGCCAAGAACAAGTCGTGGAGCGCGAGCTTCTGCGCCAACAAACCGGAGCTGGCGGCGCAGCTCGCACAGACGCAGACGCCCAAGATCCTGTGGATTGGCTGCGCCGACTCGCGCGTTCCCGAGTCGGTCGTGTGCGATGCCGACCCAGGCCAGATCTTTGTCACGCGCAACATTGCCAATCAGTTCCGCCTCGACGACGACAATGCGCTGAGCGTGCTCACGTTCGCCGTGCAGGCGCTGGGGATCGAGCACGTTGTGGTGGTTGGACACACGGAGTGCGGTGGAGTGAATGCTGCTATTGCTGGGGCGAGCGCGCCGCCGAGTCAGGAGGCGCTGCAATCGAGCGCGTTGCTGCGTCACCTGGTGCCGCTGACCCAGGTCGCGAAGAAGGTTGTTGATGCGAACCCGGGTCTGGAGGGTAGCGAGCTGGCGCAGAAGGTGATCTACGAGTCGGTCAAGTTGCAGGTGGACAACATCGTGTCGACGAACGTCATCCAGGATAACTGGAAGGGCGTCACTTCGCCTTTGTCGGGTAAGGTGATGAACAAGGTGCAGGTGCACGGTCTGTGCTACGACATTGCTAAGGCTCAGCTTGTCGATTTGGATCTTACTCGATCGTCGGCTTGAGATGGGGTCTGCTGCCATCGCATCCGACAACAACGCATGTACATTCTTCCTTTCCCTTCGACACTTGTAACTTCTTCTTGCAATCGCAAAAAAAAAAAACAAAAAACCAATCACCGCCATCACAGTAAAGGACGCTCAGCCGAAAGAGAGGGTCAGAGCTCAACCGATCAATGCAGCACGTCAACGTCGTCACAGCCAGGCACAGACCCAGACGCAGCTGCTCGAGAGTCCTCGTCCATGTCAAGTGTATTGCAATCAACTGTCCTAGGTGTGTCCAGGTCTGAGGGGAGATTTCTCCTAGAGCGGATCATTCACAAAGCGCAAAGGCAGCTGACTACCCTCCTTCTCGAACCCAATCACCGCCGGTCTCTGCACCACCGCCTCTACACTCTTATACTTCAACCTTTCCACCGGTTCGATCCTGTACTTGGCCAGCACTCTGATCAGAATAATCTTCATCTCGGTCATGGCAAACTTGTTGCCGATGCACACCTTGGGCCCGCCGTTGAACACGAACGAGCCGTACGGCGAGGGGAGCTTCGACTTGGCGTGCAGCTCGGGCAGGTTGTTCCAGCGGTCCGGGTGGAAGAGGTGTGTATCGGGGCCAAAGTATTTCGGGCCCATGTTGTTGCCCGTGACTGAGATGGCGACCTCCTTGCCCGCGGTGATGGGGATCGAGGTGAGCGTGCGGCCGTCGCTGGTTTTGATCGGGGTGGTGATGGGCAGCTGGTCGTCCTTGGTCGCGTATCGGAAGGTGGTCATGACGGGCGGGCGCAGACGGAGGGTTTCTTGGATGCACTGGTCGAGCGGGCGCATCTCGTCGCCGTTGACGTCGGACCACGTGAGATCTGCGATCGCCTCGCCGTCCTTGCCCAGCTCGCGCAGCTTCTGCTGATACCCGCGATTGAGCGCGAGGAAGAACGTGCACCAGCTCATCGTGTTGCCGCTCGTCTCGTGACCCGCAAAGATGAACGTCACGATCTGGCCCGCCAGCACGTCGTCCGTCAGCCGGTCCTGCGGCTGGATCTCGGGCGACATGTTGGCACGCATCAGCAGGTGCAGGATGTCCTTCTTGCCCGCGAAAGTCTCCTTTGCATCGACGCCCGCCTCGAGCTCCGCGCGGATCTGCTTGGCTTTCCTCGCGACAATCTTTTGCGATACCTTGATCAGCTCGCTGCGCATCTCACGCATCTTGCGCACATTCTCCGTCAACGGCAGGATGTACAGCAGCGAGGGCACCACAAAGAACATAAACGCCCCGACCACAGCATCTATGGGCGAGACATTCATCGTCGACGTCATGGCATCGTGGAACGTCGAGCGCACAGCGAGGCCGTTGGGACCCTGCTCGACTGCGCCAAAGTCGTAGTCGAACCCAGCCCGCCCGATGATATCGAGCGTAACGCGGCCGAACCACTTGACGCTGTCCTTGACGTCCTTGCCCCAGCGCTGCTCGAGCGACGTATCCTCCGCGGAACGGTGCATCATCTTGTTGGTCGCATCCGTGAAAATCGGCATGAGCGCCTTGAGCGACTCGACGCTAAACGCAGGCGCCAGCATCCTGCGCTGCTTCTTGTGCTCGTCGCCAAACACCGCCACCACGCCATCCCCGATAATCACCTTGGTCGCCTTGGTGCCCGCCGCACTGCGCTGGTAGTTGTAGCTATCGTTCAGGATGTGGTTCATCGTCGCTGCGTCTCGCGTGATGAGCAGATCGCCTCCGAGTGGGCGGCGCGGGAAGATGAGATGGTCGCAGCCGTACTCGTCGTACAGCCTCGCAGTGGATACGCCCGGGGTGTCGGTGATGTCGGCGCCATCGTCGCCGATGATGGGCTCGCGGTTGGGAGCTGTGGGGTTCTTGACGCCGAATTTCTTGGTGGAGTCGCGAGAGTAGCCGGTCAGGAACGAGGTTCGTGCGGGACCGGGCAGACCTGCCCAGACGGATGGGCCTCGCGAGGCTTCCTTGTATCCGAGGTAGAGTGTGGTTGTGAGGACGAGGACGAAGAGGCCCGTAAGGATCGGGTGCGTGCTGAATCAGCAGCAGGGACAAGGCCGAAAATAGCGTGCCAGTCCAGTTCAGAATGCCACCCATACCGACGGGTATGCATTCCATCATCGTGGGCCCCCGGAGACCGAGAGAGAGAGAGCCACTCCTCCAACTCCACGTTACGATTGAGGGCGGCAAGCGCAGAAAACGAGAAATCAGGCGACAATGAATGAATGAATGACGCTTTCTACAGTATTCAGCTGTCAGGGGACCCATTGAGGACCCATTGAGGACCCATTGACCGGCAGAAGCGCCGATTGTCAGGCGAGTCTGAGAGAAATGTGGCCAGATTTTGCCGACACCTGACAGACGGCATGCCGGGCGTCAGGGCGCCGCGCACTGTCAATCGTGCAGCTCGAAGAATGGATTTTGGCTTCGTTGTTCCGTAGGAATTCTGTTGGCCGTGCCAAAGAAGGGTTTGTCTCCCCTCTCGCTGGTGTTGGTTGGTCTTCTTGAGCGATACCCGTATCCAACACTCTGCTTGGGCGAATCTATTCCGCGGTATCATCACTCTTTACGCAGAAGTGGCCGAGTCGAGTATCACATCCGATACATCGCGGTCTACGTACGTTGGTGAGATAAGGTTGGATAGCTTTGCAGGCTTCAGATCAACTTCGCGGCGATGCAACGCGTGCTGCTCACCACCACTTTCTCGCCTACAAATTGAGATATCCAAACCCGTCTCCACAACATCTTGGGCTATGGATGCCTCTTCTCCAGCTACAGGTACGCCTGGTAGTCCGACTCAGTCAGCTCGTACCCCCACTGCCATAGCGTCTGCCTCACCACCGGGTTCACCTTGGGATCGTCCCATCTCCCACCCTTTGCCGCCACATTGACCGCCAGACTCTTCCGAAACCGGCCGCCGGGCCCACACGCCTTGAGCCAGCGCGAAATCTGCCGTGCATCGTCGGCCGAACGTCGTCCCAGGAAGAAGCGGTAGTACCACTGGAACCAGCCGCGTGGGTCGAGTGGGCGGATCCAGCCGGCCTTTTCCCAGTCTTCGAGCGACTGGCCCGCTTTCACCTTGAACTTGTTGCGCGACGGGTCGAGTTGTGGTCGCCTGAGCATGTCGTCGACGTCGAGGTCCTCGAGCCAGTGGTCTGGCAGTTCGGCGAGTTCGGCGTCGACGTCTATGGGTCGTTGAAGGACTCGAGAGTGGTAGTCGCTGTAGGAGCATGTCGATACGAGTGAAAAAGCACAAGGAGATGGTCCCGGTCAGGTTCCCCGTCTTTATCATGATGATTCCTGCGTCGTCTACTTACCGGAAAGCTGTTCCACCAAATGCACCTTCGCGCAGCATCTCGTCCGGCGTCACATTCGGACGAAACTGAGAGAACTCCTTCTCAAACACCAGCGCGCCTCGGCCCTTGCCATTTGCAATGTACTCCCGCGACGGCAGTGGCATGTCCGTCTCGTAAATCTCGTCTCCCCCCGACGAGGGCAGCGGCGGAGGGGCAGGATTCGATAGCTTCTGCAAGATCGGCCGGCCAGACAAATCAAACGTACGCGACCCACGACTGCTGCTGGGTTCGTCGCTGTCGTCATCTCCGAGGCTGTTGTCGTTGTGTTGTGCCGAAGCGCTGCCGCCGCGCCATCGGGGCACGTAGGCGTCCGAGTCATTTTCTTCGTCCGAGTCCCAGTCGGTGTACTTTGTTCGAGACGAGGTGGCTGCTCGACTGCTCTTGCGTGTCCCTTGTCGAAACTTTTTCTCCTTCTTTTCCTTTGGTCTTGCGATGGACGGCAGCAGGTCTTGTTCGCGGTATGAGCGTGGTCGACTTCCGGATGCGATGCGGGATGACTTGCGAGCCTTGGTAGAAGATTCGCTTGGATCCGGGGTCTCCGAAGGGCTCCTCCTTCGTCTTGATGTTGAAGATTTTCTTTCTGGTGACGGTGGTCTCAGGCGTGTTGTTGTCTGCAGAAGGTGGGAAAGGTCAATGTCAATGATCTGGTGATCAGACCGGCGAGATGCTTGAATGCGAGTCGACTTACTGGATTCAGTCCGAGACTGAGCATGAGCTCGGCATTCTTGCGGATGTTCTCCTGCCGGATCGCTTCGTAGTCCTGCTCCGTGTCTGCCATCTTGCTGCGTAGGAGGGTGAGAGGGTGTTGAGCAAGTGCTCCTGGTGATGATGGTAATGTTTGAAGAAGCTGAGGGATTCATGAGCTCGTTGCATGCAGTTGGCAGCAGACCAACACCAAAAATTTCGACGCGTCTCGCTATGTTAAGCTTGCAAAGCCACCTGATCGGAGTGCATCGGCGATCCGATCGGACAGATTTATTCAGACGTCGACGTTGCAGACCTCGCCATCGCACCGCCACGAAACTTCCTGTGCTGCAGTGCGAGCTTTATGGACGAGAACGAACTGCTCACGGCCGGATGTGCTTCCCCATCAAGGAGCTTTCGGCGCTGGGTCTTCCGGAAGCCAAGAAGCTGCGCAGCACATCGTCCCCATGAAAGCGAGCAGGTGTGGGAAAGAGTGCTCTTGGCGAGTCGCAAAAGCGTGGGAGGATCCTGAAAATGATCTGACAGCAAGCTGAGCCTCGTCGATGCGCTGAGTGCTGCGTGGCGTGCTGTGCTGTGCTGTGCTGTGCTGTGCTGCGCTGCTGAGCTTGACACGGACACAAAAAAAAAAAGCAAACGCCAAGACTTGTGCCAAGCCATCCGTCGTCATTTTCCGATGAGTGCTCGCGTGCTGTGGTGCTCGCTCAACAGGGCCCTCCTGACAACGCGGGTGGGAGAGCCAAAATCGGCGGTAACTGGCAGCTGCCTTCCCTCGCCTCCCTCGCTCGCCCCAGTTGCTCAGCATCGGCCTCTCATCTGCCTGCCTGGGACAGCAACGTGCTCGGTATTCTTTCGTGCGCGCGCGAGAAAGGCTGCAGAGTGAGTGCGGCTCCCTCGCTGCCTTGCTAAGTCGCCGTTTGATCAGCACTGCCATCGCAACGAGTCCTTAGCGTGTTTGAATGCAGTTGCTACTGACCGAGGATCTTGGCCTGCTTGCCTGTCCCCTTGGCGCTACTCTCACGAGCACAGAGCGACAAGGTCTTGTGAGTGTGCCCTCGTGCCTGGGCAGCTCAGCTGAGGTGACAGCTTGTGAATCGAGGGTCCTTTTCGTATATATCTCTCCTTTAGCCAGCGTATGACAACCCCTCTTCCCTCTCACAACCCTCTGGATTGCTGTTCCCCGTTAGCACGCCGTCCAGTCCGTTACCTTTGCGTTTACCACACAAAGCCTGTCTAGCTCGTCTTTGTGTTCCCACCAACTCGTGTGCCTTTGCTTTCAAGCAACATCTCTTCGCCACCAACCCCCAAAACCGATGGTTCACGGTCATGGCTGCGACTCTGCTCCTGGCAAAGGATCTGCACAGCCCCAACTGCTCGCTGGAGACCAAGCTCGTGCCACTTCCGACGCTGAAGAACCCCCTTGTAGTGGTTACTCCCACTCTCCTAAGCAACATCAACACCAACATCCTCCTCAGCAGCAACATGCAGAGAAAGCTCAGCAGCTCGACCAGCCCCATGTCACGGTCGTCCACCTTCCGCTCGACTCGGGCAGTGGCACCCCGTCGACGACGACTCCCAGCCGTCGATCCTCCACCGTTGCCGCAACGCTTGATCTGCATCAACCGCATTCCCTAGAAGCGGACCAGGTGATTGTCCAGTTTTCAAGTAACATCACCACCGGTCTCTCGCAGGATCAGGCGGCCGCTCGACTCACCGAGCATGGTCCCAACCAGCTCAACGAGACCAACAAGGTCAGCGCCACCTCGATCCTCATCCGTCAGATGGCCAATGCGCTCACCATCGTGCTGCTCGCCGCCATGGCGCTCTCGTTCGGCGTCAAGGACTGGGTCGAGGGTGGCGTCGTCACCGCGGTCATCGTCACCAACGTGCTCATCGGTTTCATCCAAGAGTACAAGGCCGAGCGCACCATGGCTTCGCTCCGCACGCTCTCGTCGCCCAACGCCAACGTGCTTCGAGACTCGGCCATTCGACAGGTGCCTTCTAAGGATTTGGTTCCTGGTGACATTGTCCACTTCCGCGCCGGTGACCTTGTTCCCGCTGACGTGCGGCTCGTCACTGTCAGCAACCTCGAGATCGACGAAGCTCCCCTGACGGGCGAGTCGGTGCCCGCCATCAAGACCACCGGACCGCTCACTCGTCCCCATCTCGGCCCTGCTGACCGCACCAATCTGGCCTACGCCGGCACGACCGTCACGAAAGGTCGGGCCGTCGGTATCGTCGTCGCCACCGCCATGAACACGCAGATCGGTCAGATCGCCACCGCCCTCGCCAAGAAGGGCTCCAAAGAGGATGGCGAGCGCCCGTGGTACAAGCGCACCTGGGACTCCATCGCCACCTTCCTCGGCGTTCGTGAGGGCACCCCACTCCAGATCAAGCTCAACAAGTTTGCCTACGTGCTCCTGTTCCTCGCTATCATCTGCGCCATTGTCGTGTTTGGCGTGGCCGAGTTCGACATCAACAACGAGGTGATCCTCTACGCCATCGCTCTCGGTATCGGTGTCATTCCCGAATCGCTCGTCGCCGTCCTCACCATCACGTTCAGTGTTGGTGCCAAGCGGATGGCCGAGAGCAATGTCGTTGTTCGTCGCCTTGACGCACTGGAGGCCCTGGGTGGTGTCACCGACATTTGCAGTGACAAGACCGGTACGCTAACGCAGGGCAAGATGGTCGTCCGTCAGGGTTGGTCGTTCGCTGACGGCAAGCAGCAGAGCTTCGACGTCGAGCAGACCGGGGCTACTGCTTTCGAGCCTAAGGGGCGAGTGGTGCTGCCCTCCACTGCCGACGCTGAGCCTCAACCCATTGAACACGACCAGCTGCCCGATTCTATTCGCAACCTTGCCACCGCTGCCTCGCTCTGCAACATTGCTGAGATCGAGCAGATCGAAGACGGCAGTTGGACTGCTCGTGGTGATCCTACCGAGATTGCGCTTCAAGTCTTCGCTACAAAGCTGCAGATGTCGCGCGACTCGCTCACGCATGGCGACCGTCCCAAGTACAGCCACGAGCTCGAGTTCCCCTTCGACAGCACCCTGAAGCGTATGACGAGCGTCCACCGTCGTCATGAAGCGACCGTCCCCGACCGCGTCTTCTACATGAAGGGTGCCGTCGAGCAGGTTTTGGCCTGCTGCCACAACATGGACGAGGCGGCTCGCAAGCTGATCCTGCACCACGTCGAGACCATGGCTTCGCAGGGCCTGCGTGTGCTTGCATTTGCCGAACGCAGCATGGACGATGTGCAGTTCAAGGACGAGAGCGCTCGTACTCGATCTGCTTCGAACGCCGAGGACGCCGACGAGTCTGGCACCATCAGCACGACCGAAAAGAAGGTCACGGATGGCAGTGACGCTGCTCCTGGTCTGTCGCGCGCTGCTGCTGAGCAGGACTTTGGCTTCATTGGTCTCTTGGGCATCTACGATCCCCCGCGAGCCGAGACTCGTGCCGCCGTCGAGGCTTGCAAACGCGCCGGTATCGTGGTGCACATGCTGACCGGTGACCACCCAGCGACGGCTCATGCCATCGCCAAGGAGGTCGCCATCGTTGACGGAACGGAAGGCGCTTCGGCCGTCATGACGGCGGCTCAGTTTGATGGGCTGACGGATGCCGAGATCGATGCGCTTGAGGACCTTCCGCTGGTCGTGGCGCGTTGCTCGCCTGCGACCAAGGTGCGAATGATTGCGGCGGGTAAACGTCGTGATCGCTACCTTGCCATGACGGGTGATGGCATCAACGATGCGCCTTCGCTCAAGCAGGCGCCGGTCGGAATCGGAATGGGCACGGGTACGGATGTCGCCAAGGACAGTTCGGATCTCGTGCTCACCGACGACCGATTCGACTCGATCGTCAAGGGCATTCGCGAGGGCCGAGCCATCTTTGACAACATTCAGCGCTTCCTCATCGGACTGCTGGTCGCCAACGTCGCCGAGGTGCTTCTGCTGCTCTGTGGTCTCGGTGTGCGCGATGCCGACGAGGAGTCCGTGTTTCCCCTGGCTCCTGTGGGTATCTTGTGGGTGAACATGGTCACCGCTTCGCTCCCTGCCATTGGTCTAGGCCTCGAGCCTGGCGAGAGCGACATCATGGAGCGCCCGCCTCACGATCTGCGCGCTGGTGTTCTGAGCCGCGCCGTCATCGTCGACACGCTCGTCTACGGCACCACCATGGGCGTCACGTGCCTGATCGCATTCCTGCTGATGATCTACCCCATCGGCGGTGGACGCATTGCGCTCGACTGCAACCACTCGTCGGCAGCGTCGTGCGAGCCGATCTTCCAAGCGCGCTCTGCCGTGTTTACGACGTTGACGTTGCAGCTGCTGCTCATCTGCTGGGAGCTGATCAGCATGGAAAAGTCGTTCTTCAGCATGTCGCCGGCCAAGCATCTGTGGAAGAACCCGATGCTGCTCTGGTCGGTGGTGTTTGGTATCGCGACGATCCCGATTGCGCTGTACGTGCCCAAGTTCAATCGCGACGTGTTCCGGCACGCAGCCATGGGCGGGGCTGGCTGGGGCATGTCGATCGCCATGACGGTTGCTTTTCTTGCGATTGTTGAGCTGTGGAAGGCGCTGTCTCGACGAGGTCGCTGGCCTTGGCTGGCGAGGGTGTCGGGCGGCCAGCGTGGTCTCGCTCGTCGTCAGGCCAAGAAGCAGCTTGGTGAGAAGTCGATGGCCTCGGCTTGATTGTAGAGCAGCGCTCGATCTTAGTTTAAGATGCAAGACGCTCGATGAGCGCCAGTGATCCTCACCTACTTTGCTCACGCGCTCTACGCCCCGAGCTTCTTGCGCCCGCCTCCGAATCAACCTTTCCTCTCCTTTCTTGATCATCTCATCCAACCACCTTTTTGTACATGAATGCCGTGACAATCGAAAGTATTCAACGCCGTGCTCAGCCAGTGTGATCTGTATACTTGAAGTCGGACGTACATCACGAGATCTGTGAGCGAGCAGGGAACTCCCCGATGAGCTGCTTGCGAGATCACTCTCTTGGAGATGTTAGGGCGTGATCTTTTGATGATTCAGCCTGAGAAAGGGCAACATCTCGTCACGGTGTGTGATACGAACCACGTGAGCATTCGAAGCAGAGCATGACGACGATCCTCTTGTCATGAGTCAGGATCTCAGCCCGCGTTGTGATTGACAAATGGCGTCGTCCTGGCCACGATGACGCTTGGGAGGATCACAGCCACAAAAGGTGGAGGTTTCGAGACAGATTTTTGAGCGCCTTGGTGTGACTTCAGGGAAGAAACGCGTCATCAGTGACGAGCGGAGAGGGAGAACAACATCTCAGGGAAAATGCGGGGGAGCGGATCGTGATTCATTCAAACACCTTGCAGCCGAGCTCGTTGAGGGTCAGAGCCCAAATTTAGGACCCATGCATGGCTCGACCCTTGCGAGCGCTTTCGACGGCCGCGTCAAGGCTGTGCTTGGCGAGATTGCACCAGCCTCCTCCTCAGATGTAAGGCTCGATGGGTGCTAGCGTGGGAGCGTGGCGCCGAATGTTTTCGCCACAATCACACTCGCTCCTAGAACACACCTCTGATGTGAAGATCGAGAGTGGCACGTTCAGGGACGTGCGAAGGGTCGGCACGGACCCTTTCGAGTGAGCTGCTGCGGTGTGATGATCTGGATGAGCCACGCTGACTGAGAGGTGCAGACACACTGCTGAAACGCCTTAATTTACCGCTTGCTGCTACCAAAAAAAAAAAAAAAAAAAAAAAAAAAAAAAAAAAAAAAAAAAAAAAAAAAAAAAAAAAAAAAAAAAAAAAAAA
>JALCCG010000221.1:0-35615 GCA_023212695.1 Sporisorium sorghi | reverse complement strand
CGGGGGCGCGCTTTTTTGGTTTTTTCTCCCCCCTCACCACATTGGCGCCGTTCGGGGTGTACTAAAACCCAAGGATCGGGCTTGCCCCCCCCCCCCCCCCCCCCCCCTCCCCCACCGCCGCCGCCTCTGCTCAGTCTGCCACACCAAAAGCGGTTCTTTCGCCGGAGTCTCGCATGTCGGTGCTTTGTTTCATCGGCGGCATTAAGCTGTTGTTGTTTCTGACAGTAGCTGATGCTGCTGCCAATGCTGCTGCCAATGCTGCTGCCGATGCTGCTGCCGATGCTGCTGCCGATGCTGCTGCTCGCCACCTGCATCCATCCGTATCGGAGGCTTAATCGTTCTAGGCGCGTTTCAAGCCGAATTCCGCTCTTGATTGGACTCGCATGATCTCTCGGTATTCTTCTGGGTCTCTGCTCTCGTCAGGGTCGAGACTTGCTTCTTACTACTCTCGCTCTCTCGCTCTTCTCTCTCCCTCCGCTCTGGGATGCAGGGCGTCTCGTCGCCGTTGATGTCTTCCTCTCGCTTGCCGTCTTGACTTGCTTCGGCCGCTCTCTCCTTTCGCCCGTGTTGTCTTGCAGTCACGCAATCTCGCTTTCTACTTTCTATAACGACTTGCCGGCAGCAAGCTTGCTTGGACGCCGTCGATCCATCTCACCAGCTTACGGTCACCACCACCTTGGCGACAACACTGCGTTGTTCTTCATCACAGTCTCTCCCACCAAACCCCCTTTTGGTGATTGACATCATCTGTCGAGCTTCAAACCGCGTTTGCTGTTTTCCCAAGCACGTCAACTCCAGCAAACACTCGCGCGCCACTCTGCAAGGGCATCTCGAAGCTTCATTTGATCGTGCATCGAGCTTCGACTGTTATACTGCCGCTCCCACTGCCCCACAAACACCGGCCACGTCCTGTGCCTATGCCAAACCAACCTTCTCGCCAGCTCTAGCCGTCTCCATGGTCGCCTCACACACTTTGCATCAAGCTCTCCCTCGTCTTTGCCAGTCCATACCGAACTCCCGGCGCACGCGCAAAGGTCCAGCATAGTCGTGCCTCGTCTCTTCTTCTCTCAAAGCTTTGGTTCTAGTCAAGGCCTCGATTGCTGCTGCTACTCGCACACCAAAGTGCTCGCATCGAAGCACCTCCTCTTCCGCCTTGGAGACGCTCCGCACACGGTCCGATTCGTCATCGTGCAAACTCAATTGCTCGCGCTCTCGTAAGTCAATAGCAGACAGCATTCTCGGCACACGACAGCGCTGATGGGACGCTGTGTCCACTCTGCTGCGTCGCTCTGGCTCTCATCAGCATATTGGTCGGCCACTTCGAGCAGATGGCATCTCTTCAGTCAGCGGAGAGCAAGAGAGAGCCACAGTTGCGGCATATCCGTCTCATCGCAGCGGCCCTTCCGTCGACAGCAGACTGGGTCGAGCAGCCGTTGGCGTCAGCGACGAAAGCGACTGTTGGTTCAAATGGGAGCGACAGTCACCCGGGCCAGCCGAGTCGAGTCAATTGCCGTCGCTGCATCCGACGCAAAAGAACAAAGAGCTTGTTCGTGCTGACAGTGTTTCATCTTCCTCCTTCGGCCTTCATCCTCGTCAGCCGCCTTGGCAAAAGCAGAAGCAGAAGCAGACGCATTTCCAACGTCAAGCCTTGTATCGCAGTACAGCACGCACGCACGAACGCACGCACGCACTTCAGGTCTTGCCTCGACGCAAAGCGCTCCTCATTTTGGCTGTATCTGCAGTTCTTCTTTGGCTGCCCGTCTGCACCACCTTGTCTTATCCCTATCGAACGACGAGACGGCTCGCAAATCACCAATCGGCCCCCGCATACTCGATTCATTGGATCTTCTGTCTCCCTCTCTCTATCTTTCCCTTCTTTCATCAAGGTCCGAAAGTGGGTTGGTTGAGGCTTTTGATTCGCTCGTCATTGGTTGCTGGAACCGATCATCCGTAGCGCATCTCTGCAGCTCGAGCTGCACTCCACCTCAAAGCCGTTGACGCTGGAACCTTTTCTCGTCGCCTTCATTTCATTCGCTGCTGCCGAAAGAGCTGCAGCAACACCGACAATCGTCTAATCTCGCCATCGCCAAAACCATTCGCTCCGCACGTTCCAATCCGACGGCTTCGCGTCCAGAACCGTTTTTTCTGGCCCAAGAAGTTCAACCTCATTTCGTCCAACAAGGTTAGGCCGCTTTGCCAACCTTAACTTTTTGCCGTTCTCTTCGTCCTTGGCTCGCACCACTTGGTGCGCTGGAGCTTGTTGCCACAATCGACGCTGCGAGCCACCCGGCGCTGCTCGTACGCACGCAACTCAATCCTGCACAATCCCACCCACAAAGGTTAAGCTCCAACATCGTTTCGCCACCTGCTCTCTCTCCCTGCGCCTCGCAGAGGGCCAGCCAATCGTAAGCGCACGTTGGCTAAGGCGAATCGATTGCGTTGCGCTGCCGTATCGCTGCTGCACTGGTTCTACACCTGCGGAAAACGAAAAGCGCACGGCTCGAATCGCATTCTCGCCTGCCTGCCTGTCTGCAAAGCCAACCTCTGGCTCGACTCGCGTCTCCACCGAAACGCTTTCCCTTTCCTCGGACGTCGCAATAGAGTGCGGTGTAGGCCATACGACGTTGCCCTTCTAGCGCCCAGCTACGGCGATCAAACCCTCCTCGGACACGCACTGGGCAGGAAAAAATCTGATCAAGCCCGACCCTTGCCGAGAAAGATTGGCTTCGACTCGACGTCGAGTGTCCAAGAATCGCTTCATATCCACACAACGTCGAAAAAAAAGCTGCAGCCCATGCATGCTTTGTGAACCGGTACAGTCTCTTCGGCCAAGCGCACCACAGTGCCCTACTGCCTCGACGCGTTGCGTTGCGCCGCGCTGTTCGGACACTCTTGCTCCGATATCTCCACCGCACACGGTCACTCTCGCCGAAGTCCGTCGACCTTCAAGACGCTTGCGCACTCGGCGTCAACATCGTCACCCGACGTGCGTGCGTGCGTGCTCTCGATTGTGCGTCGCTCCGAGCATCGACAAGAGCAGCGTGGGAAAAAAAACAGGGTTGCCAGCACTGCGTTCGTCGTCCAGGATCAACGCCGAGCTCGCCGAAATCGTCTCTCCGCCCATTCCTTGGCGTTTCCGCCCAGGTGGCTTCTCGGCATTGGCTGGCTAGCTGGCAGTCAGTCAGTCAGTCAGTCAGTCAGTCGGCTGTACGAGCTGCGTCACGAGCTCTCGATTCTTTGCGACGACGACGACCAGCCTCACCACCTTGTGGCTGAGTTTGAGTTAGTCGCCGGCAACTTTGACTCTATCCGTACGCGGTTGCAAATCACACGAGACACGTTGCGCTCACTCTGCTCCCCCAAAGGTCGGGCGAAACCTTGATCGAAGCTCAGTGCGCAAATTGTGCGCTTGCCTCTCTCTCTCTCTCTCTCTCTTTCTCTCTCTCTCTCTCTCTCTGGGCCGGCTCCTCGTCACTCGAAGCGATACTCGGTATTCAAACCCAGCATCTTTGCGTCAACTGTTTCGGAGATAGATCCAAGCCAGCGGTACACGACTCGCCAAGCCCCGCTCAGCCGTGATTCTCCTCCTTTTCTGCCGTTCTTCCTCGATCTGGTGGTCCCACCACCTGGCTTCCCTCCCTGCCACCGTCTCGTCACAAATCGATCAGCCATCTTACGCTAGCACACCTGCTCCGTCGGCTTCTCTGCCAGATCATTGCACCTCCGAGTTTATCCTGCACAAAGTTCTCGTTCGACCTCGATACATCGGTTGACCGGCGGTGTGAGAAGATCGCAACGCTCTGGCCTCCTCGTCTCAGACATCGCCCGCCGTTCTTGACCACGCACTGCAGTCTTCTTCGAATCTAAAACGGGCTTCTCACATCGACAAGAACGACGACACTTTCTCTGCGGCTCAGTTGCACTCGACCTTTGCATCGCACGCAGCTTACATATCTAGCCAGCCTTTCTCCACTGCACCCGCCGCGTCTTCCCCTTCGTCTCCATCCGACACGTATCGCACATCTCTGCTGTTGACTATAACACCACCGTTCTCAGCAAAGCAAGACCAAAGATGGGTTCACATCAGGCTGCTACCTTCCAAGGCTACGTGTAAGTCATCCATCTCGCCGCTCTCCGACTCTGTTGGCTCGTTCGCACTCCACCGGCGCGATGATTGCTGACTCGCAATTCTTACGCTTCTCCTGTCTATCTTCAACAGGCACTCCACGCGAGATGCGCTTCTCATCTTCGAAGCGGTCCGCCGCGGTATGCTGCCCAAGATCACTCGTCGTCTTCGTGACGATGAGCGCAAGCAAATCACAAGCGGCACCATCTTCGTGTTCGATGAGGTCGAGTCCAGCATCAAGAGGTGGACAGACGGTATGATCTGGAGTCCGAGCCGCATCTTGAACAACTTCCTCGTGTATCGAGAAGTAGAGAAGAAGGATCCAAAGCCGGCTCCAGATCAGCCAGCCTTTGCCACCTCGCACTCGAGCTACAGCATGGCTGGCGTTCCTCTCAACAGCAGTGGCGGCAGCAGCAGCTCAGCTGTTCACAGCAATGTCCGCTCCGTGCCTCTGACGCTCATGCCCAATGCGATGGAGTCTTCTGATGGTCAGATGACGCACTACAAGCAGGAGCCCAATTCCTACCACCCGCTGGACGGTGTCGCATCGTCTTCGAATGCCGTCTATGCCGACCAGGATGGCTTCTTTGGCCACCAAACGCATCCACAGCAACCATCTCACACCCAGTCGCACCCGCAAGCTGCTGGTCTGGTAGGGATGATCGATAGTCATGCAGGCTCATCGTCAGCGATCAAGCGCGAAGCGGAACTCGACAGGACCATCGTCGGCAGCTTGACCAGCAGCTATCCATTTGTACGTGATGGACTCTGCAAGAAGACCATCTCGATCCAAGTGGAAGGCTCCACTCAGCATCTCATCTCGTACTACAAGATTGACGACGTGCATAACAGTCGACTCGCCACTCCTTCAAGCTTGCCCGAGATCGCTTCTCTCTCGATCTCGCCCATGTTCCTGAACAAGAGCAACTTCCGTTATCCTCCGGTCGTCGAGTTCGGTCCTGACGGCGTGCCTCGCTACGTCGGCGAGTCGACCGACAATGCGATGCGCGCATCGGGCCACGTTAGCAGTGGCAACGAGAGCTTCTCGTCGTCCGAGGCACGTCATGACGCACTAGGAAGGGCTGCCAGTCGCTCGCTGTCCATCTACTCGCCCGGCTTGCCTTCGGATCCTTCGCACGTCGAGCTGCACAACCATCGATATCCGCACCAGATCGGAGGTGACGGCATGCTTCCCGCGTCGGCGATTTTGCCCCCTTCTTCTTCGCCTTACCGCAGTCGCCGATCTTCCGACGCTCCGCGAAGGCGCGCAAACTCCAGGTACGAGCCCTATCAGCAAGCTGCTCCATTGGGACATAGCATGCCGGCACACCAGCTCTACTCTAGCATGGGTGTCCCGGACAACGGAGCCATCTCGCCATCCGGACGCCGACCCTTTCATGGCGGAGCGCGCAGCTACGGAGAATTAGATGCGGCGTCGGCCTACTCTCCAGACCATGGAGCCGGAGCATTTGCGCTGCAGCGGCAGCAGGACGGAGGATTCTTTGACATGGGACACGCCGGTCAAGCAAGCGGCGCAAATGGTGATCCACACGCGCCCCACATGGACCAGCAGCATCCGTCCATGCAGCACATCGACCAGCATGCGTCCTTTCAGCAGCAGCAGCCATTTCAGTCCGGGTCGATGATGCCTGTGGTGCCCAGCCAGCCTGGTCGCAGCAATGCCGGCTACTCGACCGACTTTCTTCACGGCAGATCAGAGCACTTTGGCGGCATGAAGCAGGAGCAAGCCGATCCCTTCCACTTTTCCTCGCGCCTGACGCGAGGCAGCTGGGACTCGAACCAGCCGAGTCATTCGGGCTCCTTCTTGCACAACCTCCAGCAACCGCCAGCCACTAGCCAAGGATTCACGATGCCCATCCAGAGCCAGTCGAGTTTTGGCGCGCCTGTCTATGCGCGCCTGGCAGGGTCTCCGCCCAACACAAGCTCCTCGCATGACAGCCGCCACTCCTACCTTGGCGGCAGCAACATGGCGCACGCACAGGGACGCATCGAAGAGGTGATGGACGGCGTACATGCGCCCACGGCGACACGTCTTGAGGACGCAACGTATTCGTCGCGACCCATCTCGCGCGCTGGAGAAGGTGGATATGCTGGCGACCTGGACGCGGCCGACGTGGTCAAGACAGGGGCGCTGGAAGCTCTGCGAGTTCACTCGGATCCTGCGAGCCCTTACCAGCGATCGCAACAGCAACAACATCAACAACAGCAGCAGCAGCATCAACAGTTGTCCACCAGCGACGCTTCTGGCTTCGACGCTTACGGCCGACCTTCAAGCGCAGTGGAAGGGCAGCAGTCTATCTACGCCCAGCAAGCGCCACACGCTGCGGCCCAACACGACGGCGTGCAGCTGGAACAGAACGCTTTCGGTCGGACTGTTCTCGCCTATGGTGCACAAGAGTCGGGGAATGCGCCAGCTCAGAACGAGCAGGGCTGGTCGTCGACGACGCCAGCAGCAGCGGAGGGCGGTGGCACGATGGACGCCAACCAGGGCTTTTCATCGCGACCGGGAACATCGCATGACCAAGGCTACCAGCACAACTTCCGCAACGAGGCAGCCGATGTCAGCGCAGCTGAAGATTCTGGATTGGAGAAGGTCATGTTGACCAGGCCCGCTCCATGAGATGATTCTCAGTGGCAGTCGAGGCCCAAGATTCGACAGTGCTCCGTCTCAAAAAGAAAACTTGTATCGCAACCACCAATCTGTCGCACATGTGTCAAATCTGTACTGTATGAAGAACACTCTCGCAATCGTTCGTTTCTGCAAGCAATCCACGATATGATTTCGTCAAACGTCAACAGCAGTGTGTTCTCAAGGGGCTTCGGGTCGTTGAGTACGTTGAGTACGTTGAGAGAGAGCTTCGTGCTTGTTTGTTTGCAATGTTGAGCAAATGGCGGAGTCGCATTCAGCGTTGAAGCTCGAGGCGCGACTCGCGGTTCCAGGCCAGAGAGACGCGCGATTCCAACGTCTGAAAAAAAAAAAAAGGGAAGAAAAAAAGAAAAAGAAAAGGAGAAAAAAGGGTTCTTCTCTCGGGCGAGAATTTAAAAACGCGGTTGCGATTGCTCAATTCTGAATGCAAGCGGTTTGACATCTCTCCATCTCAACTACCATCACCATCTCGATTCCCACTCACTTCGACTCTCGTCGGCACTTGGCGTTGCTACAGCAGCTGCATCCTCGGCATCCTTCTTGCGAGTCACGCTTGCTCGCTCTTTACAGCCGCGCGTCTGTTGGAAGCATTCGATCAACCACCTCCATCCAGCATACCAGGGCGGCGGCTCTTGCCTCTTGGTCGGCTCTGCGAGCGTGTTCTTCAACATGAGCACTGATCCAGTACCTTCACTTGCGCTACCGGCGCCAGCTACTGCAGCAACGACATCGACGTCCCCTTCAGCGCAGCCGACTTCATCGACCACATCAGAGCAGCAGCAGCAGCAGCAGCCGCAAACACCGACATCAGCACTAAAGACTGCATCCTCGTCAATACCGCAGCAGCCGGCACCTCAGCAACATGTCACGGCAAATCACCCGGCGTCCATCGCTGCTGCCGCCACTGTCGCGCTCTCTGCCACTCTGCTCGACCCCAACGAGTGGAACGCGCTTGCATCCACGAGCATGGTCACTCTGGATGATTTGAGGACGGCGTTTATCGAGCAACGGCAGCAGCAGCTGAAAGACTTGGAGAAGACGCATCGCGAATCTCTGCGCGAGCTGCTCTTCATGTCCGAGACATTCGACAAGCCAGACGTTGCAGGTAGCCCATGGAAGCTTGGCCAGACTTTGCAGGTTGCAGAAGACGATGCAAGGGAGCACGTCAAGACGTTTCTCGACAAGTATCATCTGTCGCTCGACAATCAACATTCCATCAAGGATCATGTCTTGGAGCAGCCAAAGGCACTGCGTGAGCTCATCTCGCAAGAGCTCAAGACGGGTCCCGTAGAAGTTGCGCCTCCGCCCACTCCGACCAGCGCAACAGCGCCTTCAGCTGGTGAAGCGCAACGCGATCGCGATCTCAGAAAGGAGGTGGAGCAGAGCAGCTTGCATCGTAGCCAAGCTGTCGCGCTTGCTGCGGCTGCAGTTCAGTCTCGTGCGATTGCCGAAGGCGTGGCCAAGATCAAACCTCTCAACATCACTGCTGCCGAAAGCCAAGGCGTTCGCGTAGCTCCACTGCAGCCTGGTCAGGTGCCTAGCTTTGTCATCGAATCCACCACACCCATTGCGCCCATTCTTCCCAGCACCACCGGCTCTTCGACAGCAGCCGCGATCGATGTCGATGCTCAGAAGCCAGATGCGCAGATGACAGCATCGACGGAAGAGGCGGCGGCAGCAGGGGCTACGCCCGTCATCAAAGTCGAGTCGTCTGACAAGGGTGCATCATCGCCATCCAAGACTTCCAGCGCGCTCGACAGGGCCGTCTCTCCAGTGCCTGGCCTGGCTCGTAATGCTACAAGCCAATCGGCAGGGCTCCGCGTCCCACCTTCGCCAATGGTGGTGCCAACCGTTCCGGAAACCATCGCTGCGCCTCCCCTCCATCCGACCTTGCAGGTACTCGCGCCTAATCCTCTCTCAGTAACGTACGCCGCTTCGTTACGGCCGCTTCCGCCTGACCCGACACGACGCATCACTGGAGCAGGTGTTTCAGGCGGTGCCATTCATCACCGAAGTGGCAGAAAGATCTCGAGCATGTCCAGCCACTCCAACGTCAACTCCTACTCCAGCATCGCTGCTGCCAAGATCGGACCTGCCGGCTCTGGTCAAGCGGATCTCTACCGATGGTATGTCCGTGCAAGGGCCTCACCCGGAGCAGGCATGGTGGGAAAGGCAGACAAGTGCTTGATGACGAGCGACTGGAAGGTGGCGTTCAACGAGCAGCGCTTCGTGCGCGCCATGGCTCGAATCGAAAAGCTCAAAGCGCAGGGCGAGTGGAGTTTCCGTCAGCCCAAGAAGCAAAAGGGCCCCGTGGTTCGGAAAGCGCATTGGGATCATCTGCTCGACGAGATGAAGTGGCTTCAGACGGATTTCAGAGAGGAACGACGTTGGAAAATGGCGGTCGCGTTCCATCTGGCTCACCAAGTTGCCGCGTGGCATCGAGCTCGCACACCAGCCGAGCGAGCCGCTTTCTGCGTTTCGGTTCAGAGACCGTACCGCCGCAGGACGGTCTCAGACAACGTCGAGCAGCATGCTGCGTCTCAGGAGACATCCACTGACGAGGTCGTTCCTTCCGCCCAGCCACTCGAGGCTTCCGCTGCAGATGCCATCGACGACGAGGCAATGCCAGATGCGACATCCACGACAGCTGTGCAGAGCGATGACACAGCGGCATCCGCCAACAAGGTCGGCACTGACAGCAGCGACGCGGCGGGCGACGTTGCCAATGTCACCATGGAAGGAGAGACAGAGGCGAACGAAGCGGTCGCTCAGGCAGTAGACGACGCTCTGGAGACCACCAACGAGGCAGCCAGCGCGCGCGCGGAGGAGCTGGACGCTGACGGAGAAGATGACGATGCCGACGCAGATGCAGACGATGTTGAGGCAGCCACTGCCGCACTCGTATCAGGGGAGCCTGCTAAGCCGCCCAAGGTGGAAGTCGTCCGGGAGCCACTGGCTCAGCCAGAGCGCATGCCGACCCTCGTCGCCGCATCGGAACCAGTAGCAACAGCATCCTCGACAATCACTGCCGACCCACCGTCCAAGAACACGCAGGCTGCCGATGACAAGCTCGCCCATGCCTTGCGCAGCGAGCCTAAAGATGCAGAATCAACCCTCACGGCAGAACTGCCGCCGCAGCTGCTGGCAACGCTTCGAGCTCCCATCTTCTCCACCAGCGTCACCACGACGGTCGTGTCGCCAGCAGCACTTCTGGAATCTCTGGACCCTGAGGCGGCGGCCGCGCTTCTCGGCATCGAGGTGAGCGACTTGTCCAATGCTGCCGACTTGCTCAACCCGGGCTCGCTCTCTTTCAGCAAGATGTTCCCCGAGCTGCCCTTGTATGCAGGCGTCTCGGTTCCGGATTCCAGCAGCAAGAGCGACCGACGATGGGACGAGGGAAGCCTCAACCAGCCTCCGCGTCTCACGCACGTGACCAAGCTTCTCGACTCGCGTCCGCTGCTGGTAAGCACGCTGGAACCTTCCAAGAACCAAGCCAATGGCCGATGGCTTCCGGACAGTGACTGGATCGTAGCTGCCGAGCAATCTGATCCACTGCGCGGCGTCACGGACGGCTCGGATGCAGGATTGCCGCCCATGCCTGGCTCGCTGCTGTTTGCCCGCAAAAGCAATCGCGCACCCAAAGAGAGCAGCGGCCCGGCCTCGTCAATCCCCGCGGAAATTGGTCAGCCGGATGTTCGCGCTGCCATGTTCGCATGGACGCCCGACGAGGACAATTACCTCATGACACTCGCCAAGCAGTACAACAACAATTGGCCTCTGGTTGCTGACCTCTTCAATTCGACGCGGCTGAACACGACGACGGACAAGCGCGAGCCTTGGGACTGCTACGATCGATGCAAGCGCATCGAGCAGGCAGCTGCTGAGGGCAAGCCGCCGCCGGGGCCTCCTCAACTGCCTGTGACAGCGGCAGACACGGACAAGGACGGCAAGAAGGGCGATGGAAAGGATGGTGATGCCTCGTCGTCGAAGCGTGACAAGCTGGCCAAGAAGCTGGGCTCCAAGTACGACGGATCCAAGCGCAAACTTCGGCGCAGCAACTTGATGGAGGTCATGCGCAAGTCGGCCAAGCGCCGTGAGGCCAGCAAGCAGGCGCAGCAGACACAGCAGACACAGCAGACCAAGAAGGTCAACCTCAACACGCACGAGACGCACGCGCAGATCAAAGCTGGACCCGCCATCACGCCGCAGTCGCTGAGCGCTCTGAAGACGGAGCGCGACCAGGCTGCTCTGCGACAGTACTACGAGCAGCAACGTGCTCAGCTCGCTTACCAGCAACAGCAGCAGCAACAGCAAAGGCTGCTGGCGCAGCAAGCGCAGGCGCAGCGTATGGCGCAGCAGCAGCAAGGGGCCGGTGCTACACCTGGACAGGCGGGGGCGCAAACGACGCAGGCAGGGAAACCGGCGGTGGCGACTTCGGCTGCAGGTGCGAATGGAGCGGCGAATCTCAGTCTGCCTCCGGGGAGCACGCCTGCTTCTCAACCAGGTGCAGGTGTTCAGCAGAAAGCTGGGGCGGGACAGCTGCCGAATCAACAGGTCGCCCCGCAGCAGCAACAGCCACAGCAGCAGACAGCTCAGATGCAGCAACCACAGCAGCAGCAGCCAGCACAGCAACAACAACAGCAGCAAGTACAGGCACAGCTCCAATCACAGCTGCAAGCGTCGCAAGCCGCACAAATGCAGAACCTGTATGCACAGATCCAACAGCAACAGCGCCAGCAGCAGCAGAACCAGCAGCTGGGCCAGGCGGCGGGAATGGGCCAAGTTCGGCCAGCTGTGGGACCATTGACGCAGCAGCAGCTGGCGACGTTGACGCCTCAGCAGCAGCAGCAGTACCACGCTCAGCTGGCGGCGGCGACGGCAGCGGCGCAGCAGCAGCAGTTGAGGAACCAGATGGCTGCGGTTGCGGCTGCGCAGCAGCAAGGCGGGCAAGCGGGCGCGGGTGGTTTGCCGTTCAACATGCCGAATGCGCAGGCGGCGCAGTTCCAGCTGATGCAGCAGCAGGGGCAGCAGGGGCAGAATGGGATGCAGGCGGGGCAGGCGAGGCCTCCGCACATGCAATCGGCGCAAGCACAGGCGCAGGCGGCGGCACTGCAGCTGTACCAGCAGCAGCAGCAGCAGCGGCAGGCGGCGCAGGTGCAGGCGCAGGCACAGATGCGTCCCCCGCAAACAGCCCAGCAGCAACAGCAGTTTGTGCGGCCGGCGAACAACGGCCAGCGCCCGCCGCCCGTGCCGACCGCAGCGGGGCAGAAGGCAGGCGCGCAGCAGGCGGCGCGTCCACCCACGCCCACTGGCGCGGGTGCGAGCAGCCCCGGCATGCCGGCTACGGTGCAGGCGCTGCAGCAGCAACTGGCGATCTCGCTGGCCACGTCGAACCTGTCGCCCGAGCAGATCAACGGGCTGGCGATCCAGCTGTACA
This sequence comes from Sporisorium sorghi, assembly GCA_023212695.1. Classification (NCBI taxonomy): domain Eukaryota; kingdom Fungi; phylum Basidiomycota; class Ustilaginomycetes; order Ustilaginales; family Ustilaginaceae; genus Sporisorium; species Sporisorium sorghi. The sequence goes on along the minus strand of JALCCG010000221.1, from coordinate 23,384 downwards.
AGCAGGCACAACAGCAACAGCAGCAGCAGGCGGGAGCAGGTGGCCAGTCGCCGGTCAATCAGGCGAGGAGTGTCGGCGGTGCTCAGGCAGCAGGAGCAAGGCCGCCACAGCAGATCTTGAACCAGGCGATCCAGGCGCTTGCGGCGCAGAACCAGAAGAGCCAGGGTGGCGCGAAGGCGGGTGCTGGGCAGGCGAGGCCGCCGACGCCGAGGCCTTCTTAAGAGCACGGATGGGTGGGAGAGCAGTCACACGATGGGCCGGAGTGGAATTTGCAACATGTTTGTTTCATAAGATCGTGTGTGTACAGTAAAATTACGGCGTGAGCGGACGAAGAATTGGGGTCATGCCAGTGAACGATGTATAAAGTCTAAAGAGCGAAAAACTACTGGCTGTTGAAGCCCATACCAAACCTTGGCAAGAGGGCAGAGAGACGCTGCAAGAGTAAGCCCCGTTGAGTTACCTTTTCTCTACAGAAAAGGCGACCGCATAACTATCAGCTTTGCCCACCAAAAAGGGGGGCGCGAATGACGAACAAGATCAGAGCATCGTCGTGGGGTCTATTGCAGCCGTACGACGGGATGTGTTGCCTCGACGAACAACGTGAGTTACCTGGCATGTAAGAGGAGAGGAAGCGGGTGTGGTGGGTGGAACTGGATCCGGTCCAGGTCTTTCGGCGGTAGAGTGCGGGCGGATGGTGCTGGGGAAGAACGCCGTGATTGCGATGCGTCCCGGTGAACGACGAAGAGGGCGATGGTTTGGGATGAGGCGAGCGCTCGTATCTTCGCGCTCGCCTCCCATCGCGCTTCGTCGACGCCGGGCGCGGATCGTCGTCAAGGACATTGCTCCCTGGCACCAGCCTCCTCCACCGCCTGAAACCTTTCGTCGAAAGGAGAGGCCAAAACCCAAGCTCCGGTCCTGCACCACTGTACCACAACCTCGGATGCATTCCCTTCGCTCAAACAAACCCACCCACAAAGCGTCGCGACAACGAAGAATTCCTCTAAAGACTGGAAGACATGCCGACAACCCAGTTCCGATCGCTTTGCCCGCCTCAAGACGATCTCCAGAAACAGCAAGGACCCCCGCCGTTGCAGACACGTCAAACAGCGACCACTGAACCACACTGAGCGAAACAAGACTGCCTTTGAAACGCGCACATTCCGAAGCAGCCCAAGTCGAGCGGGAGCGAAAAAGGAGTGCAGCAAGATGGCCATCATAACACCCGCACCATTACGGCGACAGTCGCTTTCCTGTATGGTCTCTGATCATTTGCACTCCCCTTTTCTCTCGCTCGCCCACGGCCGCTCCTGGAAAGAACGCAGAACAGCCCCGCTCGCCCAGCATGCCCAAGTGGATCGCCTAAGCGCCTGCGACAGAGACACCGCCGAATCCGTACGTTACCGCGTCTCGAGAACAAGAAAGAGAGGGGAAAGGTATACTAGCCATGTTCCCGCCCGGGTTTCTTCTGGTGTGTGTTAGATGTGTCCGGGGACTTTCCCTACAGCATGTCCCCCAAACCTCGAAGGGATAGGGGGAGAAGGCTGCAAAATAGGTGATTCGGGTGAATCGATAAAGCGGTCCTTTGCACGTCTCTCTATGAATTAAAAGGTTTGAGGGGGATTAGACGGAACAAAGCCGTTGTTGAAACGAGCTCTGACCGGGATTGCGCCGCAGTGCGACTTGGTGCTCCAGTGCGACGAAATGAAGAGCTTGCTGGAGGGCAAGGTCCACGTCGAAGACGGTGCACCCGTTTGGGGGTTCGTGTTTATGGTTGAGGGAGGGAAGGAAGAGAGGAAGGTGGGTCAAGAAGAAAACAAGAAAAAAAAGTTCTTCGCACGCGACTGCGCAACTTTTTTTTTTTTTTTTTTTTTTTTTTTTTTTTTCTGTCGAACTGCCCTTCTAAGTCGTACAAGTGTATGACCGCATACAGGCCACATACACCCACAGGATTGTCTTGTCGGCTCCGGGAGGGGCTCGACATCTGATCTAACAAATAAACGATACAGAGAAGATTAGCATCGTTCCTCAGGAGTTTATGGATGGCACGAAAGTTCAGAAGAGCAGCTTTCTTCGGAAAGCAACTATGTTTTTTGGCATCTTTTTGGATGCGAGAGATGGTGTGGAAGCCTTTGGATGGCTCAGATGATGTAGGAGAATGGCGTTTGATGGCAAGCAAAAGCTTTTTTCGTGTTTTTTTTTTTCCAAAACTTTTTTTTTCTGATGCGTGGCGGGAATTCTTCCGGCCGGAAGGAAAAAGCCTCAACCTGAAACGATGTACGCGCCAATCTTGCTTTCTTTATCATTTCTCCTCACCATTTGTCCCGGAATCGCACCATCCTTTCTTCACACCACTCTGTCATCTTGCTTGGGATCATCATCGCACAAGATGCTCGCAAGATCAAGTAGACGTCTACTCGCCTCAAGGCCAGTAGCTTCTGGACTGTCGCGACCCATCACCAGGCCGGCTTTGCCTTGCTTCGTGTCGCCACTTCGAGCCGCTCGCACCTTTACGTCCAGCCCAACGATCCGCAACTCTGCTGAGACTGCAACGTTCCTACCCGACGGCGAGACCAACAACGCTGAAGCCAAGTACTCCCACTTCCACCGCCTCGAATACCTGATGAACCAGCCCCCCGCCCTCTCCCAAAAAGACCTAATCGCCCAACTCTCGGACGACGAGATCCTCCGGCTCAAGATCGTCGTCAACACGCGCGGGCGCTGGAAGCCCGCCCCACCCGGCCTCCCCCTCCCCTGTACCGACGGCACCGACCCCGGCACTGACGCCTTCTCAGCCACCGCCTGCGCAGAATACCTGTACAACACGTTCAGCTTCCCCACACTTCCGCATCTGCAGCGGTTCAACCGCGAGCTCGGCGCGTACCTCGACACCAAGGCGCGCACAGTCGACCCGGTGCTGCTGTACGACACGCGCTCGCGCAGCTTCACTGTGGGCCTGCCGTCGTATGTGGGCATCGAAGTGCCGTACCCTGCGAACGCTAACGCTGAGAAGCTTAGGCGCGTGCTGGCCGAGTACCGGTCGAGTAGGACGCCGGAGGAGAGGAAGCAGGAGATCGCAAAGCAGGTCCGGGGGTATGTGGTGCCGAACGGGTTTACGAAGCCGTCCCATGTTTTGACGCTGTTTGTGCACTCTCTGCACGACGCAATGTCAAAGGCGACGGTCGAGGAGGTGAAAAGGAAGAAGAGTAGTTTTGCGGATGAGGTTATTCCGGCAGCTCGGGGAGGGAGGGTGGAGGAGAGTGTCCCGGTCGACGTGGGGACGAAGGCGACGGGGGAGGTTGCAAGAAAGGCGTCGGATACTTGGAGGAGGGAGAGGAGGAAAGGCGGCAAAGGTGCTAGAGCGGCGTCGGTGAAGAAGCCGGAGCCTACTATGGCGGATAGGTTGAGGGCGGGCGACCCTAAGCTACCTGAAGCCGGGACGTTTGTCGCGCAGGATGGTGACAGGCATAGGCCGAGTAAGGGTGTCGACTCGGTGCAAGAGCACGTACCTTTCCCAAAGCCCAGCGCAGAGGAGTTGGGCATCAAGAAGCCTGTCCAGACCGAGGCGGACGATCCCAAGTTGCCGGAAGCAGGCACTTTCGTAGCGCAGGATGGCGACGCTCACAAGCCGAGTACGGGCGTCGACGCTCTACAAGAACACGTGCCGTTCCCCAAACCGACTGCCGAGGAGATGGGCATCAAGAAGCCGACAGAGACAGGCGCAGATGACCCGAAGCTTCCCGAAGCAGGCACCTTCGTTGCACAAGACGGCGACGCCCACAGGCCGAACAAAGGTGTTGATGATCTACAAGAACACGTGCCGTTCCCGAAACCCAGCGCCGAGGACATGGGGATCAAGAAGCCCACCGGAACCAGCACAGACGATCCCAAGTTGCCGGAAGCAGGCACCTTTGTTGCACAGGACGGTGACAAGCACAAGCCGAGCAAGGGTGTCGACGCCTTGGAAGAGCAGGTGCCTTTTCCTAGACCCTCGGCGGAGGAGCTTTGGATCACGAAGCCCACCGAGACCTGAAAGATTGTTCCACACCGCTGCGCAGGACTTTCCAATTGCACATGTGCACTTTCTAGATACAAGCTCAGCTGTGTGAGATTGTGAGCTTGCTGCTGGCCTATTGCATGAGAGCGTGAGAGCATGAACATGGGTCGGTACGCAAGGAAAGAGACGGCGGAAGACGGGATTTTCCACGGCGGAAAATCGGCGTGTTTCTCCGCGGCATGTGGCTTTGGAGCTGAGCCATCGGCGTGGGCGTGGGCGAGCCAAGAAGAAAAGGCGATCTGACCATAGCTGACCAAGGTCGAATTCGTCTTTACAGTCTGCTATCATCGGCTTCAGACCCCTGTATGCTCGCCCGTCACCTTTGCAGGGCATCGTCGGTAAGCAACCCACTCTCTACCAGGAACGAAAGGTCAACGAAGCGACTCATAGCACATCTCCGCACGATGACGGACTCGGCTGATGCTACTACTACCAAGAAGGTCAAGCAAAGCAAGCGACCGTCTGCGGAAGAGATCGAGGCAAAACGACGCGAACGAGCCGCCAAGAAGGAAAAAGAAGCCGCCGAAAAGGCTGCCAAGGAGGCCGAGCTCGCCGCTGCCATCGCTGCTAACGGCAAGATCCCCAACGGACACCTTGACAGTCAAGGCAACGTCCTCTTCGTCCCGCGTGACTGGGCCTCCGTCGTCGGCACCACCTCTCAACAAAGCACGACGCAGCCGAAGCAAAAGGTGCGCATCGTCAGCTGGAACATCCTGGCCCAAGGCTTGGTGCGGAGGACGCTGTTCCCTGGTTCCGATTGCCTCAAGTTCAAGGATCGTTCCATAGGGCTCACGGCGGAGTTTTCGAGCCGCACCGGCCACGGCTGGGATGTGGGCTGCTTCCAAGAAGTAGACCGCATGGACGTGCATGGCGAGACGCTCAAGAAGGACGGCTTCAGCTTTGTCTACGAAAAAGGATACCGTCAAAAGCAGCACGGTCTGCTCGTGACCTGGAGACAAGACTTGTTTGGCGAGCGCCCGCATCGGCAGCTCACGATCGACCTCGATGCCGAGAGTGTCGCTCCTGCGTCCGAGCCGCTCAGGACGGCGTGCTCGAGGGTCACTCGCAACGTGGGCCTGTTTGTCGCGCTCAGTGGCGCCTCCAGCCCTGGCCTCATCGTGGCAACGACACATCTCTTCTGGCATCCGATGCACGCATACGAACGAGCACGTCAGTCCGGTATCTTGGTGCGAAGACTGCAAGAGTTCCGAGAGGAGCTAGGCGAAGAATGGCAAGACGTTCCCTGTATCTTGGCAGGTGACTTCAACGATCAGCCTCATTCTGCAACATATCATCTCTTGACCGGTCGCAAATTGACGCAACACTGCTACAACGAAGTAGCCTCCTCGAGCGTCGTTCACAAGAGCATCGACGAACGTAGGGAGAAGGGCAACGTCTCGAATGGGTTTGCACCTGGCACGACCGAGCCAGCGCGCGAGGCTCCGTCCAACAAGGCAGTGCCCGCGATGAGCGAGGTGTTTGACGGTTTGCAGAAGCAGGCTCAGGAGGCAGAGGCACAAGACGCAGAGGAACCGGAAGACGCCGACGCGGACGAGGAGGAGGGCGAAGAAGAGGAAGGCGGAGCAGACGACCGCATGCTCAAAAACTGCCGCGCCGCTACTCCACAAGACGCTCTGCTGTCGATCGACGAGCTGCTCCAGCTCCACGACGTTGGACGTCCACGCCCCGGCTCCGCCCCATCTCACCCCAACACTGCATCTGCTGAACACACCAACGCTGCCACGCCCTCATCGCACCTTGGCTCCGCATACGGTCTGCACTATGGCAGCCTTGAAGATCCATCCGAGCAAGGCAACTTTTTCGGCTCGCCCGCTCGAGGCCGCGAACGCTGGGACGATGCCGCCTGGACCCCAGAAACACCCAACTGCCACTTGGGCGACAGCACCGAGCCCATGTGGACCATCTTTTCGAGCCTCTTTTCTCTCACGCTCGACTACATCTTTATGCTGCCCCAGGTCAAGCAGCAGGGTGTCCTAGAGGCAACAGCGTCGGAACCGTATCCGACAGTGACGCGACTGCTTCGCACGCATCGAACGGAAACTCTGCAACCGGGTGTGCCGAGAAAGGGCGTGTGTGCTTCGGATCACATTGCCATCGGCGCCGAGATTGAGCTGTGATGATAGAGGGATGCGGAATAGACTAGCCGGTTGGGTCCCATGACCACCTTGCAAGATCATGAATCGTTCGTTAACTGTGTGAACTTGTGATTGTAGACCGGTCGATGATCTGACGGAAGAGCCGAGGAAGGAACGCGTGCGTGCGTGCGTGTGATGCTCCACTTTTTTACGATGCATCTCGTTGACGCGAGACCCTGAATGCACGCCAAAGTTGATCAGCTTGTTCATCATCTTCTCCTCAACCATCCAGCAGCGTCTAAGCATCTGCTACGTAGAAACATGGCGCCATGACACCGACAGCAGAAGGCAACAGCCTTCAATCATCCACTTCAACGTCAGCAAGCGAAGCTCAGAGCCAGCCGGGCTCGCAAAACGACACGAGCATCAGCAATGACTCACCAAAGCCAAAGTCAAACCAGCAGTTCGAGATGAGGGATGCTCAAGAACCGATAGAGAAGGTTGAGGCGGTCAAATCTGCCGAACCTGCTCCAGATGGGGCCAACGGCTCTGCTGACGGTGCGGATGTCGCGTCGTCGCCTCTAAGCCCATCTCATCAAGACGCAGCTTCGCGCTTGGACCCTGCAGCAGCTCGCAACGATACCCACCATCCGCCATCCGATGCACAGGCAGCGCCTCCGACGACTCTATCAACCCCTAAAGAGGCCCGTGCTGCCACCAGCATCAAAACCGCCAACACCATCCCGGATCCCGCAGTCTCGCTCTCGGCCTCCAGACCCAACATGCTCCCACCGCCGCGGCCCAGCATGGCCGCTTCCTCGTTCATCAACCCTACGCCAACACTCACACCAGGCTCGACATGGGGACCTTCCGCCGCTTCTGCTGCCGCTGCCCGCGCCGAGGCCGCCGAGCCTGGCAGGATTGGCGATCTCAAGCGCTTCACTCTGTGGGAGACCAAGACTCGCTTCTATCTCGTTGCGTACAACACCAGCCAGACCAGGTTCCGCATTCTCAAAGTGGACCGAACACCTCCTAGCGCGAGTGCGCCGTCAAGAGCAACAGCAGAATCAGAGACAACGCGCGACCAAAGCACTAGCGCAGGCAGTGGGAACGCTTCTAACCAGCCTCCGGCTTCAAGCGCGATCTCATCCCACGCTTCAGCAGCCGGACCGTCCGCAGTCAAGGCCGGAGATGCGAAAGGAGATTCCGGCAAAGGGATCAAGGCGACTACCACAGCCAACACTGCGGACTGCTCCATCCGTGGGCAGCGCTATCTTTCGCTCGACGACCCTCAGATCTGCAGGCTGAATCGACGCATGCTCGATGCCAGACAGGTCCCCCGCGACGCTGGACCAGGCTCAGCTAGCAACACCGCGAACACAAGTGCCAATGCAACTTCCAAAGCGACGGCCGCATCGTCCTCGGCCAACGACGCCAAGTCTAATTCTACAGCCGGCACATCAACTCTCAAGGCAGCCGAGTCCTCGTCGACCTCAAAACCCTCGGCCTCCTCAGCGAAAACCGGTTCCACTGACTGGGAGCTCAACGTCACCTCTGACCGCGTCGTCTATTCCCGCACTCAAGTAGCGGAGCTCCTTGAGATGATCCGCGAAGGCAATCGTGCCACGGGAGGTCTTCACGAGGTCGGTCGCTTCTTTGGCATCGTCGGCTTCATCCGGTTCACCAGCACGTACTACATGGTCCTAATCAGTCGTCGCAGCGTCGTAGCTCTCATCGGCGGCCACTACATCTATCATTGCGACGAGACCGTGATCCTACCCGTGTGTCACCACTCCATTCTGGCTTCCCTGCCAGGGCGAACAAAAGCGATGGAGCAGGAGGAAGCACGTCTACTCCACCTCTTCAAGCAGGTCGATCTCAGCAAGAACTTTTATTTCAGCTATACGTACGATATCACCAAACCTCTTCAGGATAATCTCACCTCGGCTCCGGGCGATCCTCTTGAGCAAGCTAGCTCCGTCTCACCCTCCAACAAGCCTCTCACCGCTTGGGGATACAACGAAAAGTTCATCTGGAACCACCACCTGCTTCTCCCGGCTTTTGCAGCTTCGGAGCACCTCCAACCTCACGAGGATCCACGAAACGAATGGGTGCTGCCGCTCGTCTATGGCTTTGTCGACCAAGCCAAGCTGAGCGTCCTCAACCGCACCGTGTACACGACGCTGATTGCTCGCAGATCGCGACACTTTGCCGGCGCGCGATTCCTCAAGCGAGGCATCAACGAACGAGGGCACGTCGCCAACGATGTCGAGACCGAACAGATTGTCAGCGAGGCACTCACTACACCCTTCTTCGCCCCTGGTCGAAAGCGTTTTAAACCGAGAGATCGGCACCCTACTCCTGTGTCCGGTGGATTGCGAGGCGGTCCTGACTTGATCCGCGCAAGTCGCTTGCGGGAGAAACCGATCGCACAGCCCTTTTGGTCTCTCGGCGAAGACGACAACGACGACGACTTGGCCAGCCTCCCCTTGGATGCCTCACCTCGCTACACATCGTATGTCATGATGCGTGGCAGTATCCCCGTCTATTGGACCCAAGACTCGACCAACATGTCGCCCCGTCCTCCCATCGAGATTTCGCTGGTAGATCCCTACTATTCAGCTGCAGCGCTCCACTTTGACGAGCTCTTCCACCGCTACGGCGCGCCCGTCATCGTGCTCAACCTGATCAAGAGCAAAGAAAAGCAAGAGCGCGAGGTCAAGCTTCTTCGAGCTTTCGGAGAATGCATCAGCTACCTCAACCAGTTCCTGCCTTCCGACAAGAAGATCCGCTACATCGCATGGGACATGAGTAAAGCTAGCAAAGACCGCAACCAGGACGTCATCAGTATCTTGGAAGACATTGCCCAAGAGACGGTCGAGAACACGCGCTTCTTCCACTCTGGTCCAGAGCCCGGCGCTGTGCGTTCACAGGGCAAAGGAACAAAGGCTTCTATCGCTCGACGAGAAACGATTCTTCTGCAAGAAGGTATCGCCAGAGTCAACTGCGTCGACTGTCTAGACAGAACCAATGCGGCACAGTTCGTCATCGGCAAGGCTGTTTTCGGGCACCAGCTTCATGCACTTGGCCTGCTCGACGACCCTCACCTGCCCTTTGACTCGGACGCCGTCAACATGCTCACCGAGATGTACCACGACCTTGGTGACACGATCGCCATGCAGTACGGAGGATCTGCGCTGGCCCACACCACGGACACGTACAGGAAGATCAATCAGTGGACGTCTCACTCGCGCGACGTGCTCGAAAGCATGAAGCGATACTATGCCAACTCGTTTGCAGACGCAGACAAGCAAGCCGCCATCAATCTGTTCCTTGGAGTGGATCCGATGGCCCCCGACTTTGCTCCGCACGTTTTCCCGGAGACGATTTTGGTACCTGCTGCTGCTGCGACAGCGTCAGCATCAGCATCAACGCAGAACACCGAACACAACGTGGCTCCAACGAAGGCGGTGCGTGCTGTGCCCTTCAGGCCCCATTATCAGCACTGGTTTGACCCTCTGCATCTCAAACCGCGTGGCTCCATCGAGGCGCGCCAGCGCAGGCTCAAGGAGATGGCCAATGCGGATGCCGGCTTCTGGGCCGAGTACTACCGTCCCAGTCTGTTCACCGACCTGAATCGTCACCACGCTTTCAAGATGACCGCAGTGCACCAGTATTCACATCTGCACGGCGGTGTCTCGCACACTTCGGGTGGGCTGGGCATGCCACACAGTCAATCGGCAGGTGCATTGAGCATGTACTCGACACAGATCGGAGGCACGGCGGACCTGTCGCGTCACACGCGCTCGGCATCCAACTCAAGCCTGTCCCCCAACACGTTCAACCCAATGCAGGCCGAGATGATGGTCGAGTATCCCAGCCCCTTCAAGCGGCGTGGTGGAGGTGCCGACTCCTCGCAAGACAGGAGCACGCAGCATCACGGACGCCGCTCACTGGACGATGGCCGCAGCGTCATGACTCAGACCTCGGCAACCATGGTGAATGATCCTCGCAGCCCAGTGTCTCCTCAAAGCGCACATCCGTTCTCCCCCACCTCCCCAGCAAACTCAACGAGCGCGCTGCCGCCTTCCAAGGCCATCATCGGCGGGGTAAGGCGGTGGATGTCGATCAACAAGCCAGGAGGCTCGCCACGTCTCGGCGGTTTTGGGCAGCGCAAATCGAGCAAGCGCTACAGCATCGCATCTTCGGAAGGCGGCAACGCCGAGCAAGGCGATCCAAGGCGAAGAGACGGCGGCGCAGTGTCGAATCGCAACAGCGGCGTGCACGGTGCAGGCGCGTCTGCATCGTCAGCAAGTGCTGCTGGCGGCTTTGACCCGCGCACGTTCAATTTTGCTGGCCGATGGCAGACGGTCAACCCGGTCGGTCCGGCGGTGGCTGGGTCGAACGTGGCCATCGAAGCTGCGCTCACCAAGGCGTGCAACCCGCACATTTCGGAAGAGGAGGAGTCCGAGTATGCGTTCTACACGACGCAGTTCCTCGACGAGTATGCGCGGCCGAACGATAGCGACGACGCGGACGGAGGGATCGTCGACGCTGCTAATGGCTATGAGGGACGAGCGAGGTCCGCGGTGGCAGCGCTGACCGACCACCACTTGATCGACGAAAAGGACATCCAGATCTACGAGGAAGGCGTCGCCGTCAGCGATGGCAGGCCGACCGCGGTGGATCGGTTCGTGCGCTACTCGACCATCGACCCGGTGTTGGTCGCGCATGCCAATGCTGTGAGTCAGCTCGCGTTCCCGATCGCCAACTCGCTGAATCAGGCCGTGCCCGTGTCGGCGGGTGGGACCACGGGCAATCTTAGCGGGATCATTGCGGCTCCCGCAACGGCAACGTCGACGCTGGCGACTTCTGAGGCCAAGGTGCGCGCCTACAGCTCTTGGCTGTCGCTGGGTCAGACTAAGCTGGCGAGCTTCTGACTTCAATGCCTGTTTCTCCGTTTCGTTTCGAGAGGCGAATGTCAACGTATGCAGAATGGATTGCGTGAAAGTACAAATGTGTTGGTTACAAATACAAAGCCGAAAGTCGGTAGCAATCGGAAGAACAGCGTGCAGGGGTGTGGATTTGTGCGGTACGGGACTGCAGATGTTCGGAACACGAGCCTGAGGCTCACTTGAACATGACTTGAATCGAGAACGTCTTGCCGTCTGGATCAAAGTAGCTCCAAGTCGACGGTTCCGGCCTGGGTCTCGAGCCTGGCGCGGACGACGTAACGAGCCCGGAGTCCCTCCTGTCAATCTCTTTGCTCTGCAGCTTAAACGCAATCGTCTCGTACGGTTCAGCCGCCACAACGAGATACTGATAGTTGCGATCTGGCGTATCCACCTTCTGCTCGAACGCGCCCATGAACCTGTGCATCGGCGCCACGCCCTCCTTGATCTCCGGCAACGAGATCTGAAACAGCAGCCCAAGTCTCCCGCCCTCTCCGCCCTCCAAGATCGGCTCGCGCACCTTGCTGACCTTGTACCCGGGGCGGCCGATCTTGACAAACTGCTTCTTGGGCACCGTCTCGGCCGCGGATGCAGTGAGGAGCTTGTTCGAGTCGTATGCGTTTTCCTTGGCTTCGCGTGCCGCTCTACGGGCGAGATTGGTCTGATGCTTTTTGCCCTGTGTGTGGGCTAGATAACTGCCTTCGTTGGTGTGCAGTGTAAGGCAGAGCCTGCATTCGAGTCCGCCGAGATGGTTTTTCAGGAGGTAAGGGTCTTTGGCCAGGTCGATTGTCTCGAGCGCAAGCTTGCGGAGGCGATCGCGACGGTCGACATTGCTCTCGGATGCGCCGGCAATCCCGGCGCCTTTGTTGCCGCCTCGTGATGAGAAGTCCATGCTGGCAGTGATGCGGGTGAGGATGAGTGTGGGAGGGGAAGAGAGTCGCAGTCCAAGTTGGAAGCGTTTCGAGGTTGTGTGGAGCGGGAAAGCAGCGTTTCCCGATGTCCGGATTTTTTATTTTTGGCATCGATTTAGATTTGTTAAGCTTGCAGAGGCAACAATTATCAATTTAATCGTCACGTGCGGTTGTGAGTGCCGATTTTGGACGATCACTCCACATCAAAAAAAGGCTTGAGCAACGCGGTCTTGGGCTGCTCTGACGGCGGAGAACACGCAAGCTCAGCAGCAGGGCGCTTGAGCCACCTTTCCATCTTGCTATCCATTCAACACCATCACCATCCTTCTTCGCGCTCTCGACACAAACATCTCCTCCAACTACTCTGCAACAGCTTCTACAGCTGCAGCACCCACAGAACGCCCAGCCAGGATGATCAACTTCCACCCAGGCCAGACATGGTCTTCCAACCCGAGCCAGGCCTACGCCAACCTGGGCACACCCTCGTTCAGCTCGGCAGCGGCCTCGTCCTCGTCAGACCCGACATCGCACACCTCTCAGCCCATCGTCACGGGTACATCCGTACTTGGTCTCAAGTACAAGGACGGCATCATGCTGGCGACGGACACGCTGGCCTCGTACGGCTCGCTGGCGCGCTTCATGGACATCACGCGCATCTCGCAGTTTGGGCAGAACACGCTGATCGGCGCCAGTGGCGACATGAGCGACTGGCAGTACGTGCAGCACATGCTGAACAAGCTCATCACCTCGGAAGATGTTCGTGCGGACGGGCACCACCTGACGCCTACGCAGATCTACGCCTATCTCGCCCGTGTGATGTACAAGCGCCGGAGCGACATCAACCCGCTGTGGAACTCGTTTGTGCTCGGCGGCGTCGACCCTAAGGACGGAACGCCGTTCCTCGGCTATGTGGACTTGCTGGGAACGACGTTTACGAGCAGCACGATCGCGACGGGCTTTGGGATGCACCTGGCGCAGCCCCTGTTGAGGAAGATGGTCGAAGGCAGAGAAGATTCGCTGACGGAGGCGGAGGCCAAGGAGATCCTGGAGAACTGCATGAAGGTGCTGTTCTACCGCGATGCGAGGTCGCTGAACAGGTTCCGGGTGGCGAAGGTGAACAGGGAGGGGTGTGAGATCTCGGAGCCGTACAGCGTGCCGACGTCGTGGGGCTTTGCTGAGATGCTGCGTGGGTACGGGCCTCAGACGCAGTAGAGACGGGTCCGCATTCCAAGTCTCTTTCAGACATTGCCGCACACTTTTTCCCACGCATGTACCAATATATCTGCTTCTGCTTCTCCCCTGGTCAATGTGTCCTTGTCGTGAGTGCGGGTCCGCAGAAAAGGTCGGTCATCGACGCTCGCTTTTCCGTTTCGTGTCGTTGACTGCGGCTGGCCGGCATTCGGCGAGCCGCTTCGGCGGATTGAGCGATTGTCACACGAATGCCACGGGTGCGCGCCCACATCGGCCACCCGTATCCGGTCGAATCCACGGTGACCGGCGACAATGTCTACTCCCACGGAACAGCACTGGGCAGCTCTCGCTGAACCGCTCGAGACGCTCGGGACGCTCGAAGAACAGCGCGCGGCTCGTCGGCCATCGTAAGCGAGCGCCGTATCATCTCGGGGGCGAATCTTGAGCGGAAAAAAGTTCGAGCAGAAAACCCGCGCGACACGAAGGATGCGTCTTTTGGGAGGACCGTCACAATCAAGGTTTCGTCAGGCACAGGAGAGAATCGGTGACTGGTTGGGAGGCTTGGATTTCATCGGCTTTCCTCCGACGAAGGTTTGGGTCACGGTGCACAGGCAGATGTTGCAGTCTCTTATCGCGGTTCCGGAATCGTGACGCTAACGGAGGGCCTGGAGGCAAGCGGGCAAGACAAAGGCACTTGGTCCAACACCACTGTCGATCCTTCCAGGATAAACAGTTGAGGCACAAAAGACTTCGACACCAGGCAACGCCCGCAAACCACCGGCCAAGCATCTTCAAACGGCGGCTCAACGACGAACCGACACGGTTGGAAAATGTAGCGCAAAGTGGGTGCACGGTGGGAACAGCACCGGTGGGGTGGGAACCAAGCCATTGTGCTATGCAACCGCAACGGGTGGGGCGGGCTGCATTTCATCTCCACCTTCTGCACAGCACGGCTTGGCATGTCGGCGAAATGCGCTCAAGTGGGTTTTTGGCGTGTCAAGGCTGCTTGCTGTTGCGTTCCCGCAGCCAGGGAAAAAATGGGCGTGAACACGCGTCGTCTTTTTTCCCTCACTTCGCCATTCTCGTCCACCTCAAGATCACATTGTACCGTCGATCGAAAAGGATCTTCTACCGTCTGCGGCGTTCCGCGGAACCCGCTCGTTCGAGGTCTTCGGAAGTCCCTTTTCCTCGACAATCGACCATTCGATGGGATTGTGCGACGTCCCGAGCGTTCCAGATGAAGAGGGCGAAACCGACGGGTCGAGTCCCCACCGAGTGATTCATTTCGGTCGCAGCTTATCACAGCACGTTTACGGTGAGCGAAACTTTCAGTGACACACCAGCTTGCCGCCCACCAGCCCTGATGGGACAAATTCTCTGTTTGCCTCGCGGCTGTTCTTGCCGTCTTCCGGAAACTGTGTTCAGACAGGGCAAACAGTGCGAGATGTCAGGTTCTGCGAATGACTGGACAGCCTCGCAGTTGCTGACAGAGTGGACCCACGGTACCCTGTTCCTGTTCGCGATTCGCACAACGGCAGTGTCTTTCCGAACGGCTTCACCTTTCCAGCTCGAGTTTCGACGGCTGAGGCAACACTTCTCCTCGATGCATCGGTCAATGAATCTCTTGGTGGCGTCACCCACCCTCATATCGGTTTCCCCCTTTCCGCTCCCTTGAACAACGACAGAGAGCGATACCGGCACGCAAGCAAAACGAACGCCCATCAGCAAATTCTCATGACTGTGTCGGAGGGACCGAATGAACGCCTGTCCTCCTGCAGTATACCCTCTTTCGGCAGCTCGCCGACACGCTCTGTGGTACTGCTGCTGTCCCTCCTCCTGTGGCGTCGGCGTCAACAGTCCTTGTGTCACCTTTTCACCTTGTCACCTTGTCACATTGTCACATTGTCAACCAACGAGCAGCAGCCCGGATTAATTTCATCTGCTTCCGCTGTGCTGCACGACTAACCCCTTTTTCTGCACCTCTCTCATCTCGAGTTGCACGAAATGACAAGAGCATCGTAATCACCTTTGACCAAGCGAAGGAGGAGGAGGAGGTAAGCGGGAATGCCGACCCTGTTCACCCTTTTGTCCTGCTCAAGCAGAGGGACACCGGTGTCAACCCACAGCTGTGGCATCGTTACAGCCCCACCCGTGTTGGCGTGGCCTCGTTTTGAAACGAGATGCAGTCCTGACGGTGGGTTGGGTGGCTCTCGTTGTCAACCCCCCTTTGAAGTTGCCCTGTGTCCCGTGTCACAAACCAGAACAATGTCAGCACGGTGGTGCAGGTCCAAGGCTGAGCGACGTCGGCCCACCCGGATGTGTGACTCCTCCGCTCTGATGCTGTGGTGGGCACACAGGGAAGGGGGGGGGGGGGCAAAAATCGCTCGCGCTGCTCAGCCTTGCTTTGCTGTGCACTCCTTCCAGAGGACGCACAACATATAAAGATTCCCATCGACTCAGCCATGAGGGTCGCCGCTCCCGTCCCTCATCACTCACTCTTCCATACCTTTCCTCCCCTTCGCACCTCTCTATTCGTTATCACAGGGCAGTTCGATACATATCCAAAACTTCGAGCTCTCCATCGCGCTCGCATCGCTTGCCAACATGAGGCTCTCGTGGGTCTCGCTGGCTCTCATTGGGCTCGCTTTCAAGCAGACCTCGGCTTTCCCCGCCAAATCGAAAGACTTCGTTCGCCATGACGATATTCCGGCCGATCAGGCTGGATTCCTCAAACAGTATGATCAACCCGACTGGTGGTTCGGAAACTACTTGGTGGATGGCAAAGGTGCCCCCGGCATCCAGCGTCATGTGACTCGGGACATCCATAACTACAACGACGATCCAGAGTCGTACGGTCTCGGTCCTGTTCCTGGCTACTGGCCGGGTCATCGGGACAAGCAAGAGCACGAGCAAGAGTACGACCACCACCGTGGACACGAGCATGGTCACGAGGATGATCAGAAGTGCGACGATGAACACAAACACAAACATCACCACGAGCATCACCGCGATCATGAGCACCATCACGAGCACGGTCACGAGGACGACCGCGACCACGATCACGAGCACGGTGGCTCATCTCACCACGCTGGCGACCACCACGGCCACTCGGGCAAGTGCAAGGAGCGCGACTTCACCCCCCACACGCGCCGCTTCGACTGGACCATCACGTACGGTCAATCTGCCCCGGACGGCTTCCTCAAGAAGCGCATCCTCATCAACGGCCAGTCTCCCGGTCCGCTCATCGAAGCCAACGAAGGCGACACGATCATCGTCAAGGTAACCAACCTGCTCGACCAGGGCACCTCGATCCACTGGCACGGCATGTTCCAGAACAGCACGCCCTTCATGGACGGCATCGCGGGCTTCTCGCAGTGTCCCATCCCCCCTGGTGGCCACATGACGTACCGCTTCAAGATCGAAGGCCAGTACGGTCCGTACTGGTACCACAGTCATTCCAAGATGCAGTACACCGACGGCATGTACGGCGGGCTGATCGTACACTCGAAGAACGACCCTTACCGCAAGTGCCGCGACTACGACGACGAGCGTGTGTTCCTGTTCGCCGACAACTACCACGACTTTGCCGACTACATTGTCTCGCAGCTGCTGTCGGCACAGGGTTATAATGGCAGTGCCGCGGCGCCGTCGCCACAGTCTGGGCTGATCAATGGTGTAGGACAATTTAATTGTGCTGCGCTGTTCAAGGCGAAGGGCAAGCAGCCGGGCATGCCGACCAAGTGCACGCAGCTGTCGACGCCCACGATGGACATCGAGCCCAACAAAAGGTACCGCTTCCGCTTCATCAACACTGGTTCGCACGCCCAGCACATTATCTCGATCGACGATCACGAGATGCACGTCATCTTCGCCGACGGCACGCCCGTCAAGCCGCACAAGGTGCACCGCATCCCCATCCACAATGGGCAGAGGCACGACGTGCTGGTCGACACCAACGTTGGTAAAGAGGGCGACAGCTTCCTGTTACGATCGACGATGATGACGGGATGCTTTGCATTTATCGACCCGCTGCTGGATCCGGTGGCTAACTTGACGCTGCAGTACAAGCGGCCGGGTAGCAATGTTCGTCCGCGCCCGCCCAAGCCGCACGACTGGAAGCACAAGATGGGTACGCAGTGCCAGGATCTCAAGGACTCGGAGCTGATTCCGGCCATCGACACGTCGGTCTCGCCGAACCACAACCCGCACTCGCTCGGCATCTTCAACTCGCAGTTCGGCAACCTCCAGCTCGCCAACGGTACCACGCTCGGTCGTTTCTTCATCGACAACATCACGCAGACCAACTACGTCAACAAGCCGTACCTGGAAGTGGCACACGCGGGGCAGCGCATCAACTCGTCGACGATCGCGTCGCTGGTCGTACCGGACGACATTTGGGTGGCGGACTTCATCATCAACAACAATGATACGTTCCTGGACCACCCGTTCCATCTGCACGGCACGGACATGCACATTATCGCGCGTGGTTCGGGCAATATGACGCATGCGCAGTGGCTGGCGTTGAACCAGAACGGGCTGCCGCAGGGCGTGAATGCGACGGGGCTCAACTTGAAGAACCCGCTCAGGAGGGACACGATCACGGTGACCAGGTCGAGCTACGTCGTGATTCGCATCAATGCCAACTTGCCCGGCACGTGGCCCTTGCACTGCCACATTGCAATGCATGTCGCAGAGGGCCTGATGGCGGTGGTCGCGATCCATCCGAAGAAGATTGAGCAGCTGCCGTTCCCCCAGGAGGTGCTTGATCTGTGCCCTGTCTCGGGCGCTGCACTCAACGAGATCGAGCCGGCTTGAAAGATCAGAGCTGTTGCTTGCGTCTCAGCTGTTCGTTCCTCTCTGTCACCACTCATAAACCAGATTGCATAGCTTTGTCAAGTTGCCGTTTCTCGACCTCCTAAACACACTCTTCTCTTGAGCGGCATGCCGTTCTTACAGCCTTTTGTCACACACAACTCCCCATCCAAATTGCGTCACGCGGACATTCAGCCTTTGTTCACTCATCAGATTTGCGTCCTCGTTCAATCAAATCTTGAGTTTGTTCATGTCGCGCGCACCAAACAGCTTGTGCTCTCATGTGCAGTGACAGGGAGTGTTGGGAAATGCATTGCGTGTCGGGTGGAACCATGAATGTGTGCGGATACAAGTACAAGAGTGAAGAGAATGACGTGGAATGTGTGTGAGAGAGTGTGTTTCAAATGATGCGCAAGCTCCAAGCGCCCTGCTTGGGCGGCCCTGCGAGATCGCCCAACCCAAACCCTAGCTGTTTGAGCACGTCGGCGGAGGTGTCGTGACCGGTAGCCTTCATGAGCTGGACGAGGTCTTCGCAGACAATATGACGGCCCGAGTGGTACGCGGTGCCGTCAGAGTCGTTGACGAAGATGAGCGGTAACAAGAAATGCGCCGGCACGCTGCCTGCAGGAATTCGCGTGGAGAGTTTGCCGGTGAGGGCGACTCTGAGCATGTCGCGAATGGGCGGGAGGGTGACGGTGATGTACGCTTCCGGGTCTGTCGCACTAGCCGCCGTTGGAGCCTGTGCGGGATTGGGCTGCTTGGTGGCGTGCTCGACCTTGAGCGGCCCCAGGCTGCCCGCCCACACGTCGAGCGGGATCGGGTCGGACGTGATCGCCGCCGGCACCACAAAGTTCGTCACGGTCGTAACGAGCGTATGCCTCGCCTGGTCGTACGTCGGCATCGACGTGATCAAGGGGAACGGCGTCATGGGCACCTCGCACGGCCCCTCGTCCTTGGACGCCTGCGTCGCACTCGTGTCAAAGTATGAGTACTCGAAGCGCGACACCCCAATCACCGTCCACACAAACGCATCGTCCACCTCGTCCACCTCCTTCAACCCGGGTCCGTGCTCCTTGCTCACCGACACGGTCTTGGGCGTCGCATACACGACCGAGTTGCTTTCAGTCGTCTTGTTGACATCCGTGGTGTCGCTTGGAGCCGAGTCCGACCCGAGCCCTTGTTCGTGCGTGTGCGCAAAGTTGACAGCAAGCGGCTCTTTTCCGAGCTTTTCCGGCGAGGTGTGCTTCCATGCATCGGGCATCATGGCACAGAGGTAGCTGCGCGGCGTCGAGAAGTTGGACTCGAGATGCTCTGAATCGCCAAAGACGGTTTCCGTGTCGTTGCTGGGGACGAAACGCATCAGAGCCACCTTTTGCAGCTGCCCGACAGGGCCGTAGAGGTTGAGGTCGTCGGCGTTCTTCTCGGACCCGCCGTTCGTGCTGGCACTCGCAGCACCACCACCACCACCTGTGAACGAGCTGGCAGAGCTCTCGCCACCCTCGATCTTGATGGCAGTCTGCACACTGCTGCCTGGCTTTGCAGCGCCACTGCTCGGTGCAGGAGTTGCTCGGGCGGCTGCGGAAGCGTTGGCGGCGGAACGCGTCTTGCTGACAGCCGCCAGCTTATCGCGCAAAGCACGATCAATAGCCACCCTGCGCGACTTGTTGCCAGTCCCAGCAGTCAGCAGTTCGGCAGGCGGGTCGAGCTGCGGCAGCTGCACCTGTCCCCGACCCACCTTGCATACCACGAGCGGGTCACTGCTGCAGCCCGTGTTGACGTCGGTCAAGACGATGGTCGAGCCGTACGTGACGCTGTCCTCCTCGGCTCCGGCGAGCTCGGCCAAGGGTGGTCTCGAGATGAGCGTGATGCGATAGGTGGACCACTCTCCACTGTGGACTGTGAGGTCGCCTGTGGTACTGCTGTGCATGTATTTGGTCCGGGCGTTCTGCGAATTGATGCGGTTGAAGAGCGAGACGAGCGAACCATTCTGCACTTGGTTCGTCTGGCCGCGTGGCTTGGCCGTCTTCTTCGACGACTTTGAGATGATGGTGACGGGCGCAGATTCGAACGATGCCCATGCCAGACCCTTTGGCAGCCGTGAGAGCACTTCAGTGTTACTTTCGGCCTGGTCGTTAGCGGGGCTGCCCGCGCTCATAGCTGGAGAAAGAGCTTCGGCGGCTCGTGACTTTTTCAGCGGGCTGAAGATGGGCAGATGCGGCTCGAGTCCAGAGGGACGCAACAAGTTGAGTTGCAGTCGGAACGTCTTGGACCTTCCAGTCGGCGTCACGTAGAGCGTTCGCATCTTGGTCTCGAGGCGGCTGTCGAGCACGGCGACGTTTTCGTTTGAGAAGAACTCGTCCGTGTCTCCGCGAACGAGCAGACTGACACGACACTGATCTTCTTGATCGGCATCGTCGGAGATGGACGAAGTGGTGAGGGTAGCGGCACCGTGCTCTGCATACCTACGCAGCGGACCGGTGACGCGGATGATGGGTGGAGGATTGAAAAAGCGCTTTTCGGATCCATAGCTCTTCTGCGCCACGGAAGCATGGGCGCAGCGAATGGTGGTCATCTTTGTCTTTGACGCTTCTGCGGCCGTGATGGGGCCGGTGACCGTGTTCGGTTTGGTCAATGTGTCGATGCTGGCGATGTACTCGGAGATGGCCTTCTCGACCCTACTGCGGCGCTCCATTGGACCGATCTCGCGATACTTTCGCTTGCCAAGCACCTTTTTGGGCTTCTTGATGATTTTGGGCTGCTTCTGCGGTGATGGTTTGGGCTTGACAGGGGTCTCTTCGGTGTCTTTGGCGCCTTCGGTGGCGAGACTGGAAGAGACTCGTGCTTGCAGACTGGCCATGAACTGCTCCAAGCTTGCTGCGAGTGCTTCGTCGCCGACACCGCCAGCTTTTGGCTCGCTCTCCGCAGTTGTTGTAGTGTGGGCGGCGGCGGCGGCGGCGGCGGCATCTTGAATAGCTTGACTGGCATTCGAGTCGGTTGATGTGCTTTGCTGTTGCGTGGAAGACTCCGCTGTGGAAAAGAGATTTGCCTCGCGAAGCAGATTGTCGACAAAGGTCTGAGCTGCATTATCCGCTGTGGTCGAAGATGGTTGTTGCTCGAGAGGGGCTGATGCTGTCTGCGTTACCGAAGCGGCAGAGGCAAGCTGCGACGAGAGTGGATGTGCCGATGTATCTTCTGATTGCCCTGGAGCTGGTGAGCCGGAGAGCGGTGTTGGCATAAGTGACGCGATGAGTGTTTCAAACGAGGCGATGTCCTCGGCTGTTGCGGGTGTGCCCTCACCCTGAGTGGGCGTGTTGTAGGTGGTCGTATTGACGTTTGAAGCGTCGAGCGGTGTGTGAAGCGCTTCGGACTGTGAGCCGAATTGACCCGCGAGTCCGGCAGTGAAGGCCTGTATTTGCTCCTCCAGCGAAGGCTCTGGTTGCGCAGTCGAGCCTTGTGATGCAGATGCAGCGGCAGGGAAGAAATTGGCCAGGTTGGAAGCGTCGAGAGAAGGAATGTTATCCATGATCGAGAGATCTGGTGCCGGCGGATGTTCCGACTCTGTGTTGGTGCCTTCTTGCTGTGTTGTGTCGTTTGAGCTGACAGATGCCTGCGGTTGCTGCGATTCTGGCTGGTCCGACTGCGCAGCAGCAGCAGCAGCAGCAGCAGCCGAATCTATCGACTCGCCAGCCTCCATTATGCCAGTGCTATGTGCTTGTTGCAGCGGTGCTTCCGTCTTTCATTCACAGCAGCTGAACGAATGTTGCTTCGGATGAGGAGCCGAAAGGAATGTGACACCAGG
Source organism: Sporisorium sorghi (assembly GCA_023212695.1). NCBI lineage: Eukaryota > Fungi > Basidiomycota > Ustilaginomycetes > Ustilaginales > Ustilaginaceae > Sporisorium > Sporisorium sorghi. The sequence continues at coordinate 1,569 of JALCCG010000221.1, read as the reverse complement.
ACTCGAGCTTGGAAAGAGAGTGATGGGATGAAGTGTGGGACTGTTGCGCTGCCGCCCACCTGTGATGATGTCGTGCCCGATACGAAATTGAGTAGAAAGAGCGACAAAGAGCCTTCTTCAGCGCTGAGGATGAGCCGTCTGAGCGTAGGAGGGAGACGGAGAAGGAGTGTGACAGACACAGAGTGATGGAAGGAGGTGGAAGTGCAAGATTGAGAAGATTCTCACTCTCAAAAAATTCTCGAGAAAAAATTCCAGGCAGCACGTCACGGACCAACTTTTTTTGGTCTCTGTCTCTCCACACTTCTTGTCTCCGCCTTCCGGGATTCACATTTTTTGCGAAAAGAAAAAAGAAAAGAAAATCTTTCCAAAAATGATGCCACAAAAAGGCGTCGAAAAATCAACGCGCTTTCCTCCACCTTTGGGACTTGACGCTCGGTTCCGAAGGCGCAGCAGCAGCAGCAGCAGCAGCAGCCAAGAGTGCTGAGTTGCAGCTGCTCTTGTGCTTGTGCATGTCGCTGAGCTGCTCACCTTGTTGTCCTCTCAACGCCTTGAGCACATTTTTCGAGGTTGCAGGACGCGACTTTGAATTCGAGTTTCCGCAATCCTGGAAAGCTTTGCTCGCCACTAAGCTTCAAAGGCGGAAACAACAGCCTCCTTCTCCTTCTTTCCTTCTCACCACATCCTACTATCGCTCATCTCGATTCGATCCGCAGAGGTACATCTCAGCAAAACACACCACCACTCTCACCTTCCAAAGACACACACACACACACACACACATTCACAATGTCTGACGCAGAAGTACCTCAGCCCAAGCCCGAGGGCGGCGAGCAGCTCAACATCAAGGTCAAGGATGCCGAAGGAAACGAGGTCTTCTTCAAGGTCAAGCGCACCACCAAGCTCTCCAAGCTGAAAAAGGCATACGCCGAGAGGATGGGCAAGCCCGAGAATAGCGTCCGTTTCCTCTTTGATGGCCAGCGTATCGGTGATACTGACACCGCCGAGACTGTAAGTATCCTTTCGAGATGCCGCACAGCTTGCAATCGTGCACATGGGGCGCATTCGGATCCGCAGTTATACGAAGGAGCGCTGATAGCTGACACCGTTGCTCTTCATCTTGCGCGCATCTCATTTGATCGCCTTCTCGGCAACTTGCAGCTCAACATGGAGGACCAGGACGAGATCGACGCAATGATCGAGCAGCTCGGCGGTTGCTAATCGAGCGAGCTTTCGTCGACGAACTCGAGCATCCATGCATCTCCGCACCTACCCTCCGTATACCCGCACCATCTTCTTTCTCGCGGCGGCACTTGCATCATCTCCAGCAATTCAGCCCTCGATTCTCTCCCGCACCTCCTCCGCACATCCGCACTTCGCTCGCGCACAATCAGTTCATCCGCCTTTGAGACGAGTCTAGAGCAATCCGGCCTTGCGTTCGACGTCTTGCGCGCACAATCTCGATCCTGCGTCGCAAACGCTCGCACGCAACGCCCCCCCCCCCCCCCCCCCCCCCCCCCCCCCCCCCCCCCCCCCCCCCCCCCCCCTCCCCCCCCCCCCCCCTCCCCCCCC